>WNWK01008898.1:0-80906 GCA_009830355.1 Cherax destructor | reverse complement strand
AAATGAATAATAAATATATATATATATTAATGCGTGCCAAATAGGTAAAACTTGCGATTTTGGTTTAAATAGCAACGCTCTTCTTGCCGAATAAGGCAAGCGAAAAATTGTATAAGCAGTAATTTCGCAAAAATAATTCTGAACCCAACGAAAAAAATATATTTCATTGTTTATTATTAAATTATTGTAAATTTGTCTTAGAATATATTTAGTTGGATTAGGGTAAATTAAATTGCGCTTGTTATAGTAAGGTTAGGTAAGTTTTCTTAGATTCTTTTGGTACAAAATTATTATTTTTTTACACTAAACATAAATGAAAAAAATATAAACGTATAAGAGAGAATTTTAGATAGAACTTAATTTTAAATGGGTTCTTGCTTATTGACCAATTTTACCTATTACACGCACGCACAGGACTCACTTTACAGTGCTACACTTTACAGCATTTCGGTAATACGGCTGTTTTCAATTATACCTATTATTCATTTATTAAGACTTCCTACAATAAATATATTCCCTCACTATAAGCTCAGGACGAAGATATTTTAAGTAATGTGTGTACTATATATACTTTTTTAGGCCTAGCCCGGAGCCTAATCTGCTGTAAAGTGGGGCCCCTCATATGTGTGTACTTTCCAGAGTATTCCACTTCCAATTGTGACCCATTGTTGCTGTGTCCCATCTCTGAAACATCCTGTCTTCGTATACACTGTCAATTCCTCTCAGTATTTTATATGTCGTTATGTCCCCTCCTGTCCTCCAGTATAGTCAGGTAGATTTCCCTTAACCTTTCCTCGTAGGACATGCCCCTTAGCTCTGGAAGGTGCGAGTTCACAGGCTGCGTGTCTGTGGCCATGGCCAAGGGCCATGCCTTGCGAGAGGGAGAGGAGTAGGCCTGTTCTCTGAGTGTAGTCTGGGCGCCAAGTGAGAGAGGCAGGGGTGAGGCAGACTCACATGGGTATGCCTACAGGCTTGCCCTCTGGCGGAATACTATGGAAACTAGCATGGCACGAAATATGAACTCAGCTGGCAGACAGCATGGGCTGTCTATGCAGACAGTCAGGCTGTCTACATCTCTCTCTCTCCTCTCTCTCCTCTCTCTCTCTCTCCTCTCTCCTCTCTCCTCTCTCCTCTCTCCTCTCTCCTCTCTCCTCTCTCCTCTCCTCTCTCTCCTCTCTCTCCCTCTCTCCTCCTCCCCTCTCTCTCCTCTCTCTCCTCTCTCTCTCCTCTCTCTCTCCTCTCTCCTCTCTCTCTCCCCCTCTCCTCTCTCCTCTCTCTCCCTCTCTCTCTCCTCTCCTCTCCCCTCTCTCCTCTCCTCCCCCTCTCTCTCCCTCTCTCCTCTCTCTCCCCTCTCCTCTCTCTCTCTCTCTCTCTCTCTCTCTCTCTCCTCTCTCCTCTCTCTCTCCCTCTCTCCTCTCTCTCCTCTCTCTCTCTCTCTCTCTCTCTCTCTCTCCCCTCTCCCCTCCTCCTCTCTCTCTCTCTCTCTCTCCTCTCTCTCTCTCTCTCTCTCCTCTCTCTCCCCTCTCTCCTCCTCTCTCTCTCCTCTCTCTCTCCCCTCTCTCTCCCTCTCTCTCCCCCTCCTCTCTCTCCTCTCTCTCTCTCTCCCCTCTCCCCTCTCTCTCTCTCTCTCTCTCTCTCTCTCTCTCTCTCCTCTTCTCCTCTCTCTCTCCTCTCCCCCTCTTTTCTCCCCCCTCTCTCCTCTCTCTTTTCTCTCCTCTTTTCTCTCCTCCCCTCTCCTCTCCCCTTTTTCTCCCCTCTCTCTCCTCTCCCCTTTTTCTCCCCTCTCCTCTCTCTCTCTCTCTTTCCCTCTCTCTCTCTTTCTTTCTCTCTCTCTTTCTCTTTCTTTTCTCTCTTCTCTCTCTCCTTTTCTCTCTCCCCCTCTCTCTCCTCTTCTCTCTCTCCTCTTCTCTCTCTCCTCTTCTCTCTCTCTCCTCTTCTCTCTCTCTCTCTGTATGTATAAAAATGATTCAGCTCGCATTGGGGGACCGGTAACGCGAAGGACTAAGTTGGAAGTGATTAGAGATTTTTTTTAAGTCAGTATATTAAGGACTGAGGAAGAGAAGAGCCAGCAAGACTGGACCTAGTCTTTACCACAAGTACCTCTAACGTAGGCGAAATAGAATGAGATCCCTCTGGGTGCTATTAAGCTGGGCGATTTAGGAAGCGGGAAGAACGGTAGGTGAAATGCGTGAAAGAAAATTCCTGAGTGCAGTGCAGTGGAAGAGAGAATTGGAAGGAAAGTCTGCAGATGAAATGGAATACCTAGGTGGAAAAGTGCCGGTAGGCAGAGGAAACTTTCATATCAAGATGTGAAAACCACAAAAACAGCGCCCTTGGTTCAACCAGAGATGCAGAGGGCGCAATACATGGGAAGTGCAAGAGTGGAAAAACTACAGAAAACAAAGTTGAGACGAGAACAGAGAAGTGAGCAGAATGGACAGAAACTATTTGCTATAGTGAGTGACAATTTGAGAATGGCATAGCTGCAAGGGCCAAGTCAACCAAAACCGCTTCAGAGCCTCATCAGAAAGATTATGTAATGAACCAAGTATTTCAACTGAAGGAAGGAGAGCCCACGAACAGTGAGAAGGAAGTCTGTGATGATCAAATGATTCGGAGAAATGTTCTCAGTGGAAACCTGGGCAATAACAGAAAGACTAGGGATCGGGTGCACAGTTACTTTGTCATGCACATAACAGAGGGAGAGGTGAAGAAACTTGATGGACCTGGATACATCAGAGAGAATGGGACCTGGCAAAGTATCACCATGGTTTCTGGGAGAGGCTGCAGAAGCATTGAGTGAACCACTAGCCATGATCTACAGGAAAGTCGATGGATACGGGGCAGTTGCCAGAGATCTGCTAGACTGAATGTAGTTCCTTTATTCCAGAAGAGAGACCCATTAAGCACTGACGTGTCTACCATACAAGGCATTGAAGAAAACAGTGACAGAGCACTTGGAGAGAAGCGTTTACATAAACAATAACCAGCATGGGTTTAGAGATGGCAAATCTCTAAACCCATGCAAGAAGGTATTTGATCATGTACCCCACGAAAAGCCTTCCAAAATTTATAGCAGGGAATATATTCCGATGGTCAAAGATTATACCTTAAGGGGGAAGGGAAGGAATCAGTGACTGACGTCGAAGAAGAGACGTCAGAATGGGGAAGAGTAACTAGCGGGGTAATACAAGGATCGGTATTAGGACCAGATGTATCCCTATTTTCTAAACTAAAACTGATAAGGAGACTAACAGATGAGGCTCCAAATGAATCTAGACAAACTGCAAGATTGGTCATACAAGTGATTGCTTAAATTCAACTCCAGTAAATGCAAGGTAATGAAGATTGGGGAAGGAGTAAGAACACCAGAAAAGGGGTATAAACTAGAGGGACAGAGGCTACAGACCTCACTCAGATAGTGACCTGGGGCAGAGCATAATGCCCGATATATCGCCAGAGGCGCACATCAACCGAATAACCTCTGCAGTCAGCGCTCGTCGGATAAATCTGAGTATCCTTCAGGATTCTTAAGTCATTCCAGGACGCTTATGCAACATACATTAGGCCTATCTTAGAGTATGCAGCACCAGTATGGAACCAACTCCTGAAAAATCACGATAAGCTGAAGAAAGAACAGAACAAGCTACGAGGGTTCCAGAGGTAAGGGGTATGAGTTAAGAGGAGAGGCTAATGCAGTTGAATCTAACGAAGTCGAACCAGGGATGACATGATAACCTACATAATTTTCAGGGTAATTGATAAGGTAGTCTGACAGGCGAGAAACGGATACTCGGGGATACAGCTGTAAATTAAAGGTACAGATGATCCACAGGGATATCAGGAAGTATTTCTACAATCTCAGAGTGGTCGCTAAGTGGAATGACCTCGACCAAGTGGAGGCAGAGGCTCCATAAATAATTTTAAGAGCAAGTACAAGAGGGCCTACGAGGCTAGGAGGGAGTGAATCTGGCAAGCGGAAAGTTAAGAAGCGGGGTCAGGAGCTAATAGTCGACCCCTGGAACCACATAGGCGAGAACATACAGTTGAGCGTACACATGCATACATTCATGCGCGCACTGTGCATATACCATACATAAAAACAAAGAAAGGTTTTCTCAGTCGTATTTAAACAATGACTAACAGTAGGTTGATAAAGCTCTACACAGAGATAAACATTGTTCCACTAACATCTTGTTCTTCCACTTTCCTTCATAAATGACAAATAACATTAGATTTTAAGACTGCAATATTTATAGAACATGACGCATGCATACCTGTAGGTTGCCTGCAGTCACTTCCGGAGGTTACCGCCCCCTCTGCCCGGGCTCAAACCAGGGCTCCTAGTTGCTGGTTTGATCGATTAAACTGTTGGCGCACGCCGCCCGCAGTCCAATGTATGCACCACAACCCGCCTGATCAGGAAGTGATTCGAGGAACCTGTCGAGTTCCCTCTTGAAGATAGCCAGGGGTCTCTTGGTAATCCTCCATATGTGTGAAGGAAAAAAAAATTGAGTTGTTATTCCTTTATACTTATTGAGTTCTGTGTACTCATCGCTTTTCACCGGAGGTACGTTGTGTTGTCTGCCAAGCCTATTTGTGTTCATTTGTATCGATTTCGGTATGCAGATTTGGGACCAATCCCTCCAGAAACATCCAGGTGTAGATTATCATATATCGTTTTCGCCTACGTTTTAAGGATAGACGCTTCAGAATAGACACATTAGGCATGAATATAGTTTACTATATTCATGCTATCACAGGGGTAACTGTGATCGTGTGACAGGCAAGAGGCCTACATTCACATAGGGCGTGTTAGATGACTGCACATATACAATGACAGGTGTTGCAGTTTCACAGGGGTTAAGTGATCTTTGAAAAGTGTGAAGCCATGATGATGGATTTTGTGTATATACGGTACATGCCCACATATTTAAATGCATTTGTAATTATTTAACCTGCAAAGTTCGCCTAACCTACAATTAAAGTAACTGCAAAGTGTTGGTAAATTTAAGGTGAGGAATTTATATTTCCATTTTGCGTCTATCCATTGTGCCGGAAGTCATTAAAAGGATGATATTCTATTGTTAGGTGGCTCACTAGTGGCATGAAGATTTGTCACAGAAGATGCGCAAGTCCAGCTCAAGCAACCTCCGACTTACCCTATGGAAATTTCGCTTTTTTATTTAATCAGGGATGATGGGGGTTGGGAGGAAAGGACGTGGACTGCCACCACACCCACTTCATGTGTAACTACGCCTGTGAGCGCACAGAAAAAAAAAACGAAGGCTTATTAACGTTGAATACCTGGGATGTGGCGGGGGACGGCAGGAATGTCCCGCCCTCCTGTGTGACCCATCCCTTCAAGGCCACAGACAGTGCTAATATTTACTGGTATTTCCTCTAGATTGAGTGGAGACACTTAAAGCTTTCTTGCATATAAAGGTATAGAACAGTCCTTCATAATAGTAAGGTTCAAGCGTTTTATTAGTGTGGCACAGCAGGAATGCTTAAACTGGAGGCGGGAGAGTTACACTGTGGACATTCCTGGGAAGCTTGAGGGTCATAACCCCAGTGAGCCGGATCACTGCGCCCCAACACAATCTTATCCCTCCCTCACACTACCCTTCTTAAATGCTCTCCCCATTCACCCATTCGCCCCCTTACACACATTCGCCCTCACATCCCTTTTCATTTCTCACCTGTCTCACCCCTCACCCACGCAAAATCCCCCTCCCCACACAAAATCCCCCTCCTCCACACACATTCCCCCTCTCAGCCCCTCCCACAAATATAAGCAGTATCCATGCCGTCCACACACAGCCCACTTTCGTTCGTAAAATTTAACCACAAAACAAATATAAACTATCCAACATGCCTTATCGGTCAGGAAGGTGACATTTACTTGTGTAATTGTGTAAAGTTGAGGCTTGCAAACAGGTGGGGCCCGGCAGGCATATCCAGCCAGTGTGTCATGCTCGACAAAGTTGTGGTGGCTGGCAGTTTACGACAATTTTAAATTATTTTTGCATTTTTTTTAACGCAAATTCCAAACTGTCACTGAAATATTAATGAAGACACATCAACATTAACAAGTTTTCTTTTACTCAAGGAATATGGACAAGTTAAATTCTTGGTAAATGCAGGAGAATGTCAGGCGGTGAGATTTCCGTGCTCTAAATTCAAAGTGGCTGGAGGACCGGAACCTGGCTCTTGAGGTAAAGGGAGACGGTTGGTGGTGATCAGGTGAGGGAGTGGCTCAGGGTCTCCAGTGACGTAATGTTTACTTCCCACCCCACCTTAGCACTTTCCTACTGTATCCACCCTCACCCTTCTTTCCATCCCTATATTCTGTCCCCTTACTAACCTATCGCTATCTCATTTCTAACCCTCGTCTAATTAATTTCCATCTTTATACCCCCTTACTTCCCGTTACCCCTTCTAAATGCAATTTTCCCCTTTCTCTCTTTTATTTTCTTCCCTTTATTCCGCCCCCTTCTTACTGACCCTCCCTTTCCATTAAGAATTCTACGAAGGTTATTTTAATATTTCAGGAATAAGTGGTTTATCCCTTCTATGTTAATTTTTATTATTGGCTCGTGCCATATTTTATAATAGTTAAATTGTAAGTTTGCCTTTTAATATTAAGCTAAACATGGAAACCAAGGCACTTGAGAACTATATGCGAGACGGGTTTATTTTTTATTTGGTCAGTTCACTGACTAGTTCTGTTAATCTGATCTAAATGTTGGTGAGTCAAAGGTAATACGATGATGCTCTCCTGTCTTTGGATGTAATATCAGTGCCCTGTCTGCCACTTAGTTGTGGGGGAGGCCTTTTGGTTTAGTACTTATAATTTTTTTTTCTGGTTTCCACTAAATCCTTAACTCATCATTTTAAGTTCACTGCGGCAGTGATTACATTGTTAATTGGCCACAGCGTTAATTCATACAGGTCAACGTCAGGGCATCTCAAGCTTCTACACCACCTCAATCAACCCCATCTTTCATAATTCCATCTTTCATAAGCACTTTCTCTTCTCACAGCCTTGCTCCTCCCTAGCAGCAGCAGCAGCAGCAGCAGTAGTAGGCTTCGGCTACAGCTCAGGCTATGATGATTCGGCTTGTTTACTTTTCCTCCCCAATATATTTTTGGAGGGATTTTTTCCAATATACATATTGTTTAACCAGTAATATGATATGACTAAGATGGTTAAAATGTATTGCAAGATTGTTTACATAATAAGGCATTCACTTAAATAATATTCTAAAGTTTTCATCAATGTTTCCCTTTCTTGACATAGTTTTTAAACTTAGTCAAAAAGCCACAAGAGCTCCTCACTTAGGTAGGTTAGTCAGGAAACAGGACAAGTGTTTCCTGACGCGGGTCAGTCATGGTGATCCGCAGCTGGAGGTTTTGGTCATCTGAACGAGGCCTTCCGCTGGCTTACCGGTCCACTGTTTGGCATATGTTATATCCCATTGGTGATGTACACGATTTTTGTTCTTGATCAATTTTTGCAGTATTTGAACAGTAATTACATTTACATGCATTTACTTGTAGTTTTGATTTTTATGACATTCGGTAAGGCATCATTTTTGTTTATTAAGCTAACTTAAGTTCAGTTGGTCAGTGATACTTGACATCTCTCTCCTGTAAGATGAATTTAATATTTTTACCAACAGCTCATATCATTGAACATATATTGGAATCTAAATTACTGAGGCAGATTGAAATGGTGGGTTATGTCAGTGTCAAAACAGTTAACAATTTAGCCAAACAACTCGATGGTGGTCATCCTGGCGGTTACAATGACAGGTTGCAAGATTGCCACTTCTCATTGTTTATAACAGAAAACGGAAGTCTGATGAACAACCATCGTAGCGTGACCTTGGCATTAATATTAACTTTTAAGTGACTTTCATATAAGAAACGATTGAGGAAGATGCTGTTATAATTTTACAAAGGGACGGTTTAAGTGATACGGTGAGATATTTTTTCCTCTCAAATGTTCAAGTATGGGCGGGTGTTTCCCCGGGTGATTATATTTAAAACTCAGTTGGTACATAGTGTGCTGCTACTCTCTTCTATATACATAGTAACAAAGTATTATAATATATTATAATATATATATATATATATATATATATATATATATATATATATATATATAAATATATATATATATATATATATATATATAAATATATATATATATATATAAATATATATATATATATATATATATATATATATATATATATATATTATTATTTATTTATTTTTAACACGTCAGTCTTTTCCCACCAAGGCAGGGTGACCCAAAAAGAAAGGAAAACCCAAAAAAAGAAAGAAAAAACTTTCATCATTCTACACTTTCACCATCACTGGGCCTCGGGCCCAGTGGGCCCAAGTTTCACTGGAAGAAATTATTCAATGATCACATCAGTATTGCTATTGTTACCAAAGGGAAGCTGATACATAGGCGCACGTTGTTAGCACCAGCTGGAACCCAGCTCCTAGATGGGCCCTTCAGTCCCTCTGATCGCTTACGACTACAGCAACCCTTTTTTTCTGCCTAAGTGGCAGGGAGATTTCTTTCGTAAAAAAAAAATAGCCAGTGACTTAAAACAAATATAGTTTACTGCGAATAATGGAATTTAAATTGGTTTTCTTATATGGTAAAGGTATCCGTCATTCACGTTAGCAGCAAATTAGAGAATTAAGATATCTGAAAATTGGTAATGATGGCGAAAAATTAATAATACTCCCAGCAACTATGTTCAAACCACTGCATAACCAAATTTCTGCAACTCTTATAACTTAACTCCTAGGTGGTGGTGATTCAGTGAGGCGGGACGAAAGTGTGTATAAAGACATTTCAGATTATAGGAACCGTTCACGGATATATTTACTGCGTCTAAGTTTGGAGAATGCAGCTTGTGGCAGATTGAAGGGTGGTTTAAATTAGGGTAAAAGTCGAGTTATTAGGAAGATTCACTGGGATAACATATTTCTGCAGTCAGTTTTGGAGTAAGCATACTGATAAGAAGATT
Organism: Cherax destructor; assembly: GCA_009830355.1. Lineage (NCBI taxonomy): Eukaryota > Metazoa > Arthropoda > Malacostraca > Decapoda > Parastacidae > Cherax > Cherax destructor. Next base: position 71,850 of record WNWK01008898.1, on the reverse strand, counting down.
AATTTTAAAGGTTGAGGATTATAACCACATGTGAGGATTATAACCAAGTTCGAGGATTATAATATGTTGAGAATAACATGTAATTATAATCCACATGTTGAGATTATAATCACATGTTGAGATTATAACAATGTTGAGATTATAATCCACATGTTGAGATTATAATCCACATGTTGAGGATTATAATCCACATGTTGAGGATTATAATCCACATGTTGAGGATTATAATCCACATGTTGAGATTATAATCCACATGTTGAGGATTATAATCCACATGTTGAGGATTATAATCCACATGTTGAGGATTATAATCCACATGTTGAGGATTATAATCCACATGTTGAGGATTATAATCCACATGTTGAGGATTATAATCCACATGTTGAGGATTATAATCCACATGTTGAGGATTATAATCCACATGTTGAGGATTATAATCCACATGTTGAGGATTATAATCCACATGTTGAGATTATAATCCACATGTTGAGGATTATAATCCACATGTTGAGGATTATAATCCACATGTTGAGGATTATAATCCACATGTTGAGGATTATAATCCACATGTTGAGGATTATAATCCACATGTTGAGGATTATAATCCACATGTTGAGGATTATAATCCACATGTTGAGGATTATAATCCACATGTTGAGGATTATAATCCACATGTTGAGGATTATAATCCACATGTTGAGGATTATAATCCACATGTTGAGGATTATAATCCACATGTTGAGGATTATAATCCACATGTTGAGGATTATAATCCACATGTTGAGGATTATAATCCACATGTTGAGGATTATAATCCACATGTTGAGGATTATAATCCACATGTTGAGGATTATAATCCACATGTTGAGGATTATAATCCACATGTTGAGGATTATAATCCACATGTTGAGGATTATAATCCACATGTTGAGGATTATAATCCACATGTTGAGGATTATAATCCACATGTTGAGGATTATAATCCACATGTTGAGGATTATAATCCACATGTTGAGGATTATAATCCACATGTTGAGGATTATAATCCACATGTTGAGGATTATAATCCACATGTTGAGGATTATAATCCACATGTTGAGGATTATAATCCACATGTTGAGGATTATAATCCACATGTTGAGGATTATAATCCACATGTTGAGGATTATAATCCACATGTTGAGGATTATAATCCACATGTTGAGGATTATAATCCACATGTTGAGGATTATAATCCACATGTTGAGGATTATAATCCACATGTTGAGGATTATAATCCACATGTTGAGGATTATAATCCACATGTTGAGGATTATAATCCACATGTTGAGGATTATAATCCACATGTTGAGGATTATAATCCACATGTTGAGGATTAAGGTATACAAAGATGTACATTTTGATGTATATACCTTTGTATGTACAACTTAGCCTTTATAAAATGTAGTGTATATATGATATAGTGTAGGAATCGTAGGGTTCCCAAGTCTCTTAACGACGGGGAGGTATTAACATTCCAGGGACACTCTGAAGCAGATAAAAACATGCGATTTTAACTGGTTGTTGAGTCACCCTTTGCTGGATTCTCGGGTTGACGGACACACCACCACAACTACACCAGATAAAATGAACTCGTATTTAGTCATAAACGTTGGACTCCTAGTAAGAGAACAAATTTTGGATTTGTGTGATACTACTACAGTATACTTTGTGAAAATATCTAGTAAAGAATTAATTTATGAAGAACATGTCCTTTTAACGTAGTGATATAATTTGCATTTTAATTTACATTTACCTGATAAAAGCATAGTAAAACAAATCTTACTATACGTCGTGTTTATCAAAAAGTTAAATAATGCCTAGTCCAAGAAGTAGTTGCAGCAGCATTATAAATAGCATTTGCCGAACTGTTAATTCATAATTATTTGTTGTCTTAAATATGTACATCAGTTAGGCATAATATATCCTCGAAAGATAAATAATGTAGTATGAAAATGATAGATAATTCTGATTTTTTTTAGATGGTGGTGGTGAAGGAAAGGAGTTGCATTGGCAGGAATATAGGAACAAGCACTTGCTGGTGGTCTGGTAACACCATCACGTGGAAGTCAACTGGTGGAGCAAGCTCTCGGGCAGACAACGTACTTTACTTTATAATTACAAAGTAGTAATACATAGGCGTTTTGACTCGTGCGAGGTGGTAATATTTACGCAAAAGCAATTGTCATTCGTTTACCCCTTTCACCTTTATTAAAGATTTAAACCGTTTCTAACCGCTGCCTCCTTGTAGTTGAAAGTGACTCACGAAGAGCAGTTGGCAAAGTTATCTTAATAAATTTCAAATTGTTGCTTGTCTATCAAGTACAGCTTGTCGGTATTTCCATACCATCTATTACTGTGCTTACTTATAAGCTTATTAAATAAAATTTGGTCTAATTTGATTGCAAATGAAGTTAAAGTAATTAAAATATTTAACTATAAATTATAATAAAGCTAATTATGAAATTAGTAATTATAATATATAATGATTAAGACTGGTTTTGCATGGCTTGTTCCTGGGGTGGAGTCTTCTCCGGAAGGTGTGGCCCACTTCCCACACGGTGCTGCTTGCCTGGCTAAAAACCCAGTATCACTTCTGGGCATAAATGGTGGATATGATGTATGGAATCTGAATAGTTCTGTTAGCCTTATGGTGATTGTTATAATATAAATGTAGTCACAAAAGTAAAAAGATGTTAGTTGTATCAAAGTGTCTCAAGCTCTGAATGTGCAAACTGGTTTGGAGTATTGGAAGTCAAACTAATAAATCATTCTGGCAAACTATATCATACAGATATTTAATAATATAATAATAATATATCTTTATTTCTACAAGTACATGTACAAGGTATACAGGCCTAGTTGACATCAATGACATACTACTATATAGAAAGCCGCTTGTTATGCTGAGCATTTCGGGCAAATTAGGTCAGTTTTGTCCCAGGATGCAACCCACACCAGTCGACTAACACCCAGGTATCCATTATTACTGATGGGTGAACATAGACAACCGGTGTAAGGAAACACGCCCAATGTTTCTACCCTCGCCGGGAATCGAACCCGGACGCTCACCGTGTGAAGCGAGAGCTTTTGCCACCAGGCCACGGGCCTCGGTGAAGACTTGTATTACAATATTTTTTGGGGAAAAATAAAAAATTCAAGGATATTTTCGTTAAGTCAACCTAAGATGAATTTAGGGGATTACACCAGGGATAACCCTTCAAGGGATAATCGCAGTGGAGGATTAACAAAATCAATGTAGAGGATTGCCAGGACTTTTTAAAGCGTTGTAGGATCCCTAACCATGTATATTCCTTACAGGGAAAATGAGACCAAACAAAATAATCTAAGGATAAGAGACTAAAACATGTTTACTAGGTAGAGGTATCTACGAACTCGTCAAAAGAAAAGGGCGCATTTATCTAAATCAGTAGGGATGTTAAAATATGTAAGAAAAGAAGCCAGGCAAGGATATCGAATTAAAATTGCTAGGAAATCTGTCCAGTACAGAAGGCTTATTCCATGTGTATGACCTAAGATTCAAGAAATAAGAGCTGCTTAAATAGGTATCGCAATTCACCAATGAAGACCAATAAATACGTTGCATTTTTAACAGGGTACCACATGTCTGATAACTGGTAGCACTGGTATTACAGGCGAGACATGGCTGACGGATAGGCAAGTGTCGGTATAGACATCAGAGTGAAAACCAGTAACAGGTGGTCTCACAGGAGCCGCTGTCTGACCCTTTTGCTAACAATTTGCATAAACGACCTACATGGAGGAATAAATAGCTACAGTAGTAAACTCGCTGACTACAGAAAAATACAAAGAATTCTTAGGGGGGCTACCAGGAAGTTTCCGGGTGAGTTGGATAGGTCATTTTTGAGGTTGGAAAAATGTTAGGTACAGGTCTGTGTGGACAAATGTAAGGTCTTAATCCTAGGAAAAGAAAAACCGCGGCACTTGTATAGTAAACGAGTTTCAACAAGAGATGAAAATGATACTTTGTTTGTTTGCACCAGTCTGAAGCCTAAGCCAGCAGTGTTTTACGTGCTCGCAATAAAGCTTATTGATATATTTTTTTATCATATTTAATAGTATAAGTAACAATCTGAAGGTTGTATAACTGTTGTTGGTAGTGCTACTTTAGATTATGCGCTGGGAAAGGAGAATGGCTGCTTATTTGCTATATGGAATGGAAAATAAGACTGAAGACTAAGCATATCAAACAAGAACACAAAAATAATTTGATAAGGATCTAAAAAAAAATCTAAGAGGCACAACCACAGACCACAACAATGTGTATACCGCATATGCTAGGTAAATAATAGGATGGATAATAAGAACCTTCAAAATTAGGGACGCCAAGCCCATGATTCTCTTCAAATCGCTTGTTTTCTCTAGGCTGGAATACTGCTGTACACTTAACTGCCCCCTTCAAGGCAGGCGAAATTGCTGACCTGGAGAGTGTGCAAAGAACTTTCACGGCACATAAGTACGATAAAGCACCTAAATTACTGGGAACGGTTGAAATCCTTTGATTTGTATTCCCTGGAACGCAGGCGAGAGATACATGATAATATACACTTGGAAAATCCTAGAGGGATTAGTACCAAACTTGAACACAAAAATCATTCCCTATGAAAGCAAAAGACTCAGCAGGAGATGCAACATTTCCCCAATGAAAATCAGGGGAGCCACAAGTACACTGAGACAAAACACAATAAGTGTCCTGGGCCCAAGACTGTTCAACTGCCTCCCAGCATACATAAGGGCGATTACCAATAGACCCCTGGCTGTCTTCAAGAAGGCGCTGCACCTAAAGTCAGTACCTGACCAACCGGGCTGTGGTTCGTACGTCAGTTTGTGCGCGGCGAGCAGTAACAGCCTGGTTGGTCAGACCCTGATCCACCACGAGGCCTGGTCTCAGACCGGGCCGCGGGGGCGTTGACCCCCGAAACCCTGTCCAGGTAAACTTCAGTGCCATACTGGTTTTGATTCCTAACTTCGTTCTTATGTTTGCAGCTGGTGGGTTAGAGGCAGCTGGTGGGTTAGAGGCAGCGGGAGACGCTGAGTTGCCTTCACTTGGAAAGTTCCTCTCATAGTTAACAAAGCCTTTATTACACTCAACCACTAACACCTACGTACCCCCCCCCCCGCCAGGAACAGTGGGAAAGTGTGTTCACTATGGGGATGTCATTTACATTTTTTATTAATAACTGAAGGTTAGATGTTTTAATGAGACTCCGTGACGTTATTTAATAAGTAATTTGATGAAAGTTTGTAATCTTTTTAATTTTGAAGAGTTTTATTCGAAAGTATTTGTGATTTGGACCTTTGCTGGAAGTTATGCGATTCTGTCAACTTTATCTTTACTTTTGTCAATTAAAAAATACGGTTTCATTTAATGTCTGAAGAATCTGATTGCAAAACTTGAGACTAAGAGTTAAATAGTTAAAAAAAAAGTAGAAGAAAAAATAATAAATAATTCCCGTGTGTTGTGTAGGTAATCCCCATTACCTTACTGAAGTTATCTGGTCTAGGCTAACAAATTACGATACCTGATGAACAGAACTGTTGATGCAATATGACAAGGAAACTTCTGGTTATTTTTAATCGTAGTTGTGTAACTTTTACATACTGTACAATGTGGTAGCTGCACACTTCGTATTTTTGTTTTTAAGTCCATTGATGTTACATCACTTCTGTGATGCCCCGCCCGCCCCGCCCACCATCATTATCCATGTAAATGTGTGGCTCCGGGGCAGCGCGTGCCACCGCTGACACTACTAACCTTCATTTACATTCATGACGAACTTTTTTTTTTTTTTTTTTTTTTTTTTTTAAAGAAAATTGGATACACCATCCTTGCACTGCTGCCTTATTTTATATGATGGTTAAATTAAGAAGACTTACAAGGTGTGGCTGGCCAGGCTTGTCATGAAGAATAAAGTCAATTCTGTGGCTGGAACAGTACGTAGATAACTCACACTTAGGAGACTGAAACTTGTGACGACGTTTCGGTCCGACTTAACCAGTCACACTGAAGCGAGAAAGAGGAGGCCAAAATATATACGAGAAGGGGGGGGAGGCGGGGGAAAGGAGTGGGGAAAAAGGAAGAGATCAGCAGCATCATCATTAGTATCAATTCATCATCAGTTGATCTTCATTAATTCATCATCAAAGTCATCCATTACTACTACCACCACCACCGTATTTCAACCACTGTTGTAGCTCCTCCCACTACTACCTCCTCCTCCCCCCTACTACAACAACTACCACCATTATTTCTGCTTCTCCCATTCTTTCCCGATTCAACCCCCTCCCCCTCCCTCCCTCAAGGGCGCGTCCCCCCACCCACCCACTCACGCACGCGCACACGGACGCGCGCGCGCCATCACCTCCAAGACAAACATTACTTGTTGCTGTACTTACGGTCAAGGTCCAGTTGTCATCCATGACACTTACGTACCGGTGTTTGTGTTATGACTGTACATCTTGATGATCATGCCAGCCTTTACTGTTACTCTAGTTCTCGGTATTGCTAATGTAGTAAGTCACTTTGACTTTGTTTTGGGTCATCCTAGGTCATTTACACTGATAATTGTACGTATGTGTACCTATGCCTAAATAAACTTACGCAGCCAAACAATGTGTGTGTAAAATGGAATTAATATTATTATTATTTATGGGTAAGCTCTAAACCCACAGGTAGTTATAGCGCGTGGTGAATAGGAGATAATCAGGTTTGATCCAAGATCAGAGAGGGTAGCTCCAGTTTAATATTAATTTCTCTCGCCTTTCTAAGCCTCTACGATCGTTATTGCTTGTTGCTGTTGTAGTATTCAGATTTTATGTTAATTTTAACATTGAACAGGTTCCTCCCCCCATCGTACCTCCACTAACCCCCAACCCTCGCACACCATTGCCCACCTCTCTTACTCCTACCCTTTGCACATAACTACTTTCGCATATAAACCTTCATACAGTGCTGTATGACCCTCTCGGGTTTAGCGCTTAACTTGTTGCTGCTGCCATTATTATTATTATTTGTTTCCCTCAAGATTTTTGAAGGACACAAAATCAAGATTTGTGCGGTGAGGCGGAGAGACCTGGTCTGAAACATTACCTTCATCAACGATGCCTTCATCCTAACAACTACTACTACTTGCTGCTCTTGCTACTGGCTTACAACTGCTGCTGCCTGCTAATAACTGCTGATGATCATGGCAAACTGCTGCTACTGTTCCTCTGCAGCAACTGCTGCTGCTGATTTTTCGTCTATTACTGCTGTTTCTGGCTTCTGTTTCCTAACAGGTTATGAGACATCACTCATCACATCGACACATACAATAACTCCTAGTACACGTCTAACTCAAATCGTTGAATAGAACGAAAGTTCCATTACGGAAGATCTGATTCAAGAATCACACCATTGTCATTGCTACCAACCACCACCACCACCACCATCACCACCACCATCACCACCACCACCACCATCACCACCACCATCACCACCACCATCACCACCATCACCACCATCACCACCACCATCACCATCACCACCACCATCACCACCATCACCACCACCATCACCACCACCATCACCACCACCATCACCACCACCATCACCACCACCATCACCACCATCACCACCACCATCACCACCACCACCATCACATCACCACCATCATCATCACCACCACCACCACCACCACCACCACCACTCCACAGCATCTAACTCGTCTATGTATATCGATGATAATATATATTGACTAGATATGAAAGACATATGTGGCTTATGCCATTTGTTAAGAGAATATTTCTTGCAGCAAGGACTCGCCGTTCCTGCTGGACGTATCTTGTACATGAATGCCAAAAATCGCATAGTCTTGTTCACATAACTCAGCCTATATAACAGACTAACCCAGGATTCAAGGGAGACGTTCTTGTATAAGGGTGGGTGACCTTATTCCAACTCGGAAGGAACTTGGGTCGCCACAATGACAGTGACCCTCTCCCACATCTGGGAAGGGGGGGGGCGGTGTTTTAATGTTCAGTTTAAAGGTCTGTCAATAAAAATACTAAATTAAAATCGAAAGTATGAATAACTATTAAGTAGTGGTTAAGGGGGTCGAACAACACCTGACTCATGGTTAAGGGGGTCGAACAACACCTGACACATGGTTAAGGTGGTCGAACAACACCTGACACATGGTTAAGGTGGTCGAACAACACCTGACACATGGTTAAGGTGGTCGAACAACACCTGACACATGGTTAAGGTGGTCGAACAACACCTGACACATGGTTAAGGTGGTCGAACAACACCTGACACATGGTTAAGGGGGTCGAACAACACCTGACACATGGTTAAGGGGGTCGAACAACACCTGACACATGGTTAAGGGGGTCGAACAACACCTGACACATGGTTAAGGGGGTCGAACAACACCTGACACATGGTTAAGGGGTCGAACAACACCTGACACATGGTTAAGGGGTCGAACAACACCTGACACATGGTTAAGGGGTCGAACACCTGACACATGGTTAAGGGTCGAACAACACCTGACACATGGTTAAGGGGTCGAACAACACCTGACACATGGTTAAGGGGTCGAACAACACCTGACACATGGTTAAGGGGTCGAACAACACCTGACACATGGTTAAGGGGTCGAACAACACCTGACACATGGTTAAGGGGTCGAACAACACCTGACACATGGTTAAGGGGTCGAACAACACCTGACACATGGTTAAGGGGTCGAACAACACCTGACACATGGTTAAGGGGTCGAACAACACCTGACACATGGTTAAGGGGTCGAACAACACCTGACACATGGTTAAGGGGGTCGAACAACACCTGACACATGGTTAAGGGGTCGAACAACACCTGACACATGGTTAAGGGGTCGAACAACACCTGACACATGGTTAAGGGGTCGAACAACACCTGACACATGGTTAAGGGGTCGAACAACACCTGACACATGGTTAAGGGGTCGAACAACACCTGACACATGGTTAAGGGGTCGAACAACACCTGACACATGGTTAAGGGGTCGAACAACACCTGACACGTGGTTAAGGGGGTCGAACAACACCTGACACGTGGTTAAGGGGGTCGAACAACACCTGACACATGGTTAAGGGGGTCGAACAACACCTGACACATGGTTAAGGGGGTCGAACAACACCTGACACATGGTTAAGGGGGTCGAACAACACCTGACACATGGTTAAGGGGGTCGAACAACACCTGACACATGGTTAAGGGGTCGACAACACCTGACACATGGTTAAGGGGTCGAACACCTGACACATGGTTAAGGGGTCGAACACCTGACACATGGTTAAGGGGGTCGAACAACACCTGACACATGGTTAAGGGGTCGAACAACACCTGACACATGGTTAAGGGGTCGAACAACACCTGACACATGGTTAAGGGGTCGAACAACACCTGACACATGGTTAAGGGGTCGAACAACACCTGACACATGGTTAAGGGGGTCGAACAACACCTGACACATGGTTAAGGGGGTCGAACAACACCTGACACCTGGTTAAGGGGGTCGAACAACACCTGACACCTGGTTAAGGGGGTCGAACAACACCTGACACCTGGTTAAGGGGGTCGAACAACACCTGACACATGGTTAAAATAAAGCAAGAGGGCGATGGGATACTTGCGTACAAACCACACTTCCATACCTTTCCCCCTGATGCACTTTTTTTTTTTTTTTTTTTTTTAACTATCTTTACTTTTGCGGTTTATTGAAATAGCATTCATGATACGTTTTTATGAGTTTTTGTTGTATATTTTTGCCTTTGGTGTTCGTTAGTATGTTCGTATTTATTTTATATTTCCAAGAGCGTTGAGTAATAGTGTACTTCACAGTTCTTTAAATCTCTACTCCCTTCCCCTTCCCCACTGCCTCCCATTCCTGCCTCCCTCCCACAGATTTCTATTCCTTTTTTTACATTACTTTTGTGCTGATTTCTCTGATCAGATAACACTGCATTAATAAAGAAATGCTGAACCTCACATTCTTCTTAGTTATTAATAATAAAGCATCCTGTAATCACTAACAGTTACTTTTTTTTAACCCCCCGTCCCAACCCTACCATCTCCTGGATTACTGGCGTAACATCTCTCTCCCTGGGCCCCCGACCACAACTGGGCCCCCGACCACCTCTGGGCCCTCGACCACCACTTTCCCAGACTTGAGGTGACGCTTAATCTAGCAGTGTGTTTTTCAGGCAATTTGCCAGACGATCCACCGGTAGTTTTACCTTCTCTTGGCCTGGCTCAACCCCCCCCTACCCCCATCATGGCTGGGGCATTAGTTTGCGAAACGCTGCTCGAGTAGGCTTTCCAATAATGACACCTGTGGTAATACATGAATGGCATTTGTCTTGTAATCCGGTGAGCTTCAGTTGTGGTATCGAGCATTTAAAACCAATACATGTTTGTGGTTGATAAATGACACTTGTGCAACATTTAGGAATATTTATTCTGGAAACTGTTTCGTCACGCAGTGGCTTCTTCAGTCCAATGCAGAGAAAGGTGGAAAATAAGGAGTACGAGGTAATCAGTCCCTCAGCCTAGAGTTCAGTCCATCAATCCTGACGGAAGTCAAGATTCATGGACTAAAAGTACCACTACAAGCATTGTACTAAAAGTACCGCTGTAAGCATTGTACTAAACGTACCACTACAAGCATTGTACTAAAAGTACCTCTGCAAGCACTGTACGAAAAGTACCTCTGCAAGCACTGTACGAAAAGTGCCGCTGCAAGCACTGTACGAAAAGTACCTCTGCAAGCACTGTACGAAAAGTGCCGCTGCAAGCACTGTACGAAAAGTACCTCTGCAAGCACTGTACGAAAAGTGCCGCTGCAAGCACTGTACGAAAAGTGCCGCTGCAAGCACTACGAAAAGTGCCGCTGCAAGCACTGTACGAAAAGTACAATGCTTGTACGAAAAGTACCGCTACAAGCATTGCACTACCAGGCCCACTACAAACTAGCCTGCATTACTACAAGCCCGCCTACACTACCAGTACTAATTCTGGGCTACTGTAACTAGAAGTGCTGCATTTTTTTAATGGATGCAGCAGCATACAGTGTTTTCGTTAAAAGATCTGTTGGAAGAGGTTCATCTTTTTGTAACGCATGCGGTATCCCACCAGCCTGTATTTTTGTGTAACGATGTGCCATCTAGTCGAGGAGTCGTTGCAAATTAACTTCATTTCTCTGAAACTGTATTTAAAATGTGGGTAGTTGGTGTATAGAGGAAGATGTGGGAAGTGTTTCAGGGTGATAAGCCTGGGTTAAGGTTGGAATAGAATTGTTACCGGCCTTGACTAGGATTTTCTTACGTGAATGTTTTTATTTTTGTTTTTAAAATGTAATGGGAAGCCTAGCCCGGCTACGACGGTGGATGATCATTTAATGGGAAGCCTAGCCCGGCTACGACGATGGATGATCATTTAATGGGAAGCCTAGCCCGGCTACGACGGTGGATGATCATTTAATGGGAAGCCTAGCCCGGCTACGACGGTGGATGATCATTTAATGGGAAGCCTAGCCCGGCTACGACGGTGGATGATCATTTAATGGGAAGCCTAGCCCGGCTACGACGGTGGATGATCACGTAATGGGAAGCCTAGCCCGGCTACGACGGTGGATGATCATTTAATGGGAAGCCTAGCCCGGCTACGACGGTGGATGATCACTGAGTGGGATGTCGTCGCGAAGATCCGCGCCAGAAAACACTCATTTTCTGTTGGATAAAATACTATTCCCTATTTTCACTACTCTATTTTCATTGTGGTCATTAGAAACGCGGTACATGTCGCTGTTCTGGGAAAGTATACAAGTTTGAGTGTAAGCATGCCTGCGTGGTAGCGTGAAAAACTATCACTCTTAAGTAAGGTCATATCAGCTACGCAGAACTGACCTGTTTCAGGTTTATTCCCGCAGCCCGGCTTAAGGCCAAGCTTTTTTGGTTCTTGCGTGGTTAACCAGGCTGTTGCTGGAGGCCCTTTGGTCCACATCCATTACAGCCTAGTTGATCTGGCACTCGGTGGAGATAGTGATCGTTTCCTCAAGATATCTAAATGTGTTCCGGCAGAATTTTTGGTATCTCACTCCTGTACGTTTTGGTGGTGTAGGTTTGGGACCAGACCTTTAAAGTTTATTCCACATACATATTATCATGCATCTCTCCTTAGTTCCAATAATACATATTCTCTATTAGACGTTTCCAGTATAATGCTTTGACTTTATGCGGGCAGTAAGCTATCATTGTTCCAGCTCTCCTGCTTTTAATGTAGGCGTTATCACCGAACGTACTCTAGGGTAAAGAGAGAGCACGTGATTTGTCACCAGTAGTTATTTCTCTCCATTTTGAAAGTTCTCATTATCCCCCCTATTATTATTCTAGCTTCTGTAACATTTATCTTGCTGTATTCTCTAAATAACTCTACTGATATTATTACACCCAACTCTTGTCAGGTGTCCCTTTCGTTCTCTTGGGCTGTCATGTTTTCTACGGTGTTCTTTTTGAGTTAATTTTTTTCCTATCTGAGCAGTTGGAATTTGTCACCATTGAACATCATGTTATTTTCTACTGCCCACTGAAAGACTGCTTATATCCTTTTGCAAATTTTTCGTCTCTTCTACCACAGTGATTTTTATGCTTATTTTTAATCATCCGCGAATGATACTGCACTATAGCTAGTATTTTTACCTGACGAGGATAATAAATGGTATAGGCGCTGGGACCATGCCTTAGGGTGCTGAGCTTTTTACCTTGCTAAGTATAGATTTTACTTTTACTTACTACCACTGTCTGTTCCATTAGTCAGAAAATTAAATATCTATTTGGCTACTTTCTCCGTTATTCTAGCAGAACTCGTATTGTGTTTTTCCTCTCCATTATCACATTTCTCAAATGCCTTTGTGTAATCCATGTAGCCCATATTTGCATTTTGATTTTCTAAGAACTTCTCAAGAAATTTGTCGCATTGGTTTAGTTGTGACAAGCAGGACGTTTCTGCTCTCCACATTGGCTCGGGTTATAGAGGTCATGCTTATTCATGGAGTTCGTACATTTGGCATCTCGTCACCCTTCTAAGTATATCATGTGTGATGTTAATGCTAATGGTCTGGATTTTTTTTTTTACCAGCGCTCGGCTGCTGCCTTTGTGCAGAGCTTTGTCTGCACTTTTTAAAAAAAATTAGGATTTCATCTAGATCTAAACACTCTTAATACAAAGCGCTCAGTTTAGTGGTACACAATGAAAGCAGCGGCACATGATACAGGATAAAATTTCTTGTCGAGTCATGGTTGGCCGATAAGCAACAGTGTACATAAACTGAGGGAAATCAGAATGGGAACTGTTATGTGGTGTGCCATAGGGGTCACTATAGGAACCCTTGTTTACAATTCACATCAACGACATAGATGAGGGAATAAATAGCGACGTAAGTTTGCCGATGACTAAAATAGGCCGTCAGTTCATTTCTGGGAAATTAGACATTGTAACTCTTGGGTCGTGCACGTGTCTTAATTCCTCGTCTTGTCGGTATTATATACTGTTATTGCAATGATAATTGAAACGGTAACACCATGGAATCTTGGAACAAGGGAAATTTAGTACGTATTTGCTAAGCTCTGGTGCAACTCTTGGTCATGACCCACTTCCACTAGTAGGGTACCGCTCACCTGTGATGTGACTTCACCTGCTGCACCTCATCTGACTCCATTTTGCTGCTCGTACTTCAGATTCATCAAGACTGAACATCGGCTTCCAGGCTGAGACTTGACTGCCTCATCTTCAACAGTCTTCGCATATGATCTCTGTTGCTTAGATAAAGCCACTGGTTAGCCAAATGTCTTCAAATGAAGATGCCCAGGTGTTGCACGTGTCTAATTTCTCATATTGTCGGTATTGTATACCATAATTGTAATAATTTCTGAAAAAGACGTTAGAAAGCCACAGGATGACCGGCATAGGGTGAAGTTGTGGTCGGGAAGTGACATTGTTGACAAGTTTAAGGTTCTAATCCTAAGTAAAGAAAATGACTATGGTATTTGTAAGCTAAATAATGTAGAGCTTAGTCAAACTGAATGTGAAAAAAAATAGTTTTTGTTAAAAGGAATTTAAAACCAGGACAATAGTTCATAACCGTTCGCAGTAAAGCTAATAGGTTTTTTTGATTTCGTATCAGGAATTATAAATATAAAAGTCCTAAAGTTATATTTTAACTATATCTCTTAGGTAAGGCCTCGTTTAGATTAGGCTGCTAGGTCCGGGTCTCGTACAGAATGAACATAAATGCGTTGAAAAATACATAGAGTAGGATGAGGAAGTTAGTCCCTTTCTGTGAAGATAGGCTGAGGCCATTAAATTGTCCCTCTGGACTGACGTAGAATTAGGGGGGTTATGATAAATGGTACAAATGGAAAACTCATCTTTTCGTTTTCATTGTATGACTTCTGCGAGTAATGGATCAATTCTAGAGGTGGTTTTTTGACTTGGATTTCGCGTATGTGTAGAAATATTGAGGGATTTTTTACTCCCTTTGTTCGTCTTTTGTCTGTTATGAATGTTAGGCTTCTGCTTTATCAGTTCTCTCGGTTTAGATTATTTCCTTTATTGTGACATTCTCATTTTTTTTCAATAACCCTTTTCATTCTATACATTCTTATATACATTATGAAGGGATTAAAGGAAACCGGTTAGCTGGACTTGAGTCCTAGAGGTGGGAAGTAGAGTGCTTACGCTGAAGGAGGGGTGGGGATGTTTGCAGTTTGGAGGGGCATCTGAACTATAGTATCTGCGCCCCTTTGCCAAGACGGTGATTAGTGTGAGTGATGGTGAGAGTTTCTTTTTTCGGGTCACTTTGCCTCGGTGGGAGACTGCCGGTGTATTAAAAAAAAAATCTAGGATCTTCTTGTGGAACACCTCCGTGATCAACCTTTGCATGCGGCGGTGTGGGTTTAGGGTGCTCAGGACTTTCCCAGGGAATGTTTAAGAGTTCTTTATTCTGTCCCAGTCAATTCTCTGATTGCTGAAGTTTAAATTTTTTGAATATCCCGTGTTGCTGACTGGGAGGGCCTCATCATGGCCTTCAGTGTCGTCTTCGCGACGCATTACAACAACATGAAGTAAGCAGTAACGTAACGAGACTAAAAGCAGTAAGCTGGTATAAGATGAAGACAGTAGCCGACCTGTTCTGTGGCGTCTATAACCTCCTTGATCTTAACCAGACGCAAGGAGGGACGGAGGTGGTGGGAAGGAGGGGAGATAGAAGATAGGCGGCGAGGTGAGAGAGAGAAAGGGAGGGAAGAGGAAAGGAGAATATGATGCTCCTACACAATGAGTGGAGAAGCGCTGGCTAATGATGGCGTTCATTTGTTTTTTAACTGAAGTACGTAGTTTGTTTGAATGGTAAGAGTAGATAAAAAGCAAATAGTTTAAGTTCGGCTACCTTAATTACCCTAATTTTACTTAACTTCTAGCAACTAAAATTAACAGGGCAATATCATAGCCATTCCTTAGATCGTATATTTTAAAACTCTCTAATACTTCCCGAGGTCTGGGATTTTCTTGCACAATTACATTTATCTGTAATGTTTGACTTTGAAGGGGTGAGCCAGTGTAGTTATTCCCTACATGAAGAATTATG
The DNA here is from genome assembly GCA_009830355.1 of Cherax destructor. NCBI lineage: Eukaryota > Metazoa > Arthropoda > Malacostraca > Decapoda > Parastacidae > Cherax > Cherax destructor. The sequence continues at coordinate 56,098 of WNWK01008898.1, read as the reverse complement.
ATTTATTAGTCTGTATCTCTACCCATGACCTTAATGAGACCTGTTTGGGTAGTGTTAATCAGAGTTTGTCTCGGGTTACAAGTGCATGATGCTCTTGCCTACCAGAGTTATAACCTGCACTAATTCGAACAATATCTCCATGGTAGCAGTTCATACAGTGGAACGTGTAATTTAAAGTTTTATGTGGAAAATAAGGACGTCAATTTTTTAATACTTTTGTGTAAAATGTTGTATTATATCAGCAGATACTTGTACTAGGATGAAGGTGGCGGGTATCACCTAAGTACATTTGAGATGCCACTTAGCAAGACTAGTGCTCAGAAATTGTCTGAACGTAAACAAGGATGTGCATTATAAGCTAACATTACTTAAGTGACATTGAAAGTCCACCTGAGAAGCTGATAGCTTTCCTAAGTTTGTAAACAAGGTTCAGGCAGTTATCAACGACAATGTTATACTTTTCTCTGGACACACACATCACCGAGTAAAACACGTAAGCGTCGCTGTGCTGTGGCCCACCATATGGCCACTGGCCACCACATTCTGTATGTACTCTAATATCACACACTTGCTGATGCATTTTACATCACCTCGCCACAGTACCATTGGTACATCACCTCGCCACAGTACCATTGGTACATCACCTCGCCACAGTACCATTGGTACATCACCTCGCCACAGTACCATTGGTACATCACCTCGCCACAGTACCATTGGTACATCACCTCGCCACAGTACCATTGGTACATCACCTCGCCACAGTACCATTGGTACATCACCTCGCCACAATATATTGTAACAACACCGAAATTCGTCATATGACAAAGGTGTCATGTGAGTTTTTCCTGAAGAACACATTATTAAAAAAAATCCTTTGATGTGGGATGGAGCATCTTAGGGAAGGTAATTCCTCAGTACTAGTAACTACACTATATCTGTAATGGAATGTACGTGATGAAAACATAGGTAGCTTTTGCTCCCCAATATAACCATAATATAGAGTAGGGTAGCAAAACATTGCAAATGTGCTCGGATTTGCCTACTGGATTAAAAAAAATAATGCAAGAGGTACCTACCTACCTCCCACCCCCACCCAGACCCAGCAACAGACAAACGCAAAAAAACTGATCCTCTTCCTCTTGAGCAGTGTTTATGGTGTTCATTCCCTGGCGTTACAGCTAGTTGGTCACCAGGCACACCTACCACCAGGTGTGCTAAGAAAGTACTTCCCAACATCTGTGACTAATCTGTTTAAGTTTTCAACTATATCCATGCTCTTGATCCACTCATTTCAAACATGCTGACCCGATCCGTCTTATCAATTCGTGTGATTGTCTTGTGTCGTAATCATATCTTGCCAAGTTTATTCCAAATCGCCAGGTTGTTTCATTACCTTTGGATATTTTCAAACTTGTGAACATACTTCATGTTGACGATTAAACGTTAGTGTTATGTATTCTCAGGAAGCCTTAACATGTGTACTATTTGTAAATAATTCTTTACTGAGGGTTTTAGACTGTTCTTGTCTGGTACCTGGACACAAATTGCTTCATTTCTGCCCAGTTTGGCACAAACTTTTGAATATTTATGTAGCGCTTTTAGGGGATGTGAAAAATTTATATAATAATAAATGAAAATTTTTTGTTTCCCTGTGCGTGCGCGTGTGCTCGCCTATTTGTGATTGCAGGGGTCGAGTCGTGTGCGCGTGTGCGTGCGTTTGTGTTGGGGCTGATGTTCACGGGGAATTAATGTTACTCAGAGCGATAATAAAATCAAGCCCCATCTCACTGTTACTTAATAAATTACTTTTTTCCCTTGAAGGTTGAGAGATTCATTAAGCTTGTGCTTCCTGTGTTACGTTATAGTTGATGTGTCCTCACCTTAATGCCCCTTCCTGCCTTCCTAGCCTTCCAACCTTCCCAGTGATGTGTTCTGTGTAATATTCACCCACATTCTTCTCTTTGTCAATATTTTTACTTTTCTCCAGATACGTATTCAAGTTTGTGGTGGCGCGTCTTCACCCCCGTCTGCATGACCATGCACTTGTTACCATTAAACTCCAGCTGCCTCTTATTTGGATCCCTGCAACCTGTCTTCCTAAAGGCCATCTTTGTCATCCTATATTTGTATTCTCCTCAGGAGATTCGTATCGTCTGCAAATACACACACGATTCGATTTCTTGTAGGACATTTACATACATTAGGAACAATAATGGCCTTAATATCGAGCTTCGTGATTACCCCCACTTGTTACCTTTGCCTTGATGCTGATGAAGGACTTTTGATCCAATGAATTTGCTGCTATCCTCTACCTGCCTCGAACCTGATCAACTTCTCTTCCACTGGTGCTGTATAACCGTCAAAACAATACTTATTCAGTCTGAGACAACCACGTCAAAAGTTTTCTTACATTCCAGGAGGATCAGTCACGTACATCCATTTGTCATGTTTTATTTATATTTGTAACTCGTATAGAATTTCACTGTTTGTAGGACAGAATCTTCCATCCCTGAATCTGTTAAGTTTCTCTTGATAAATCCCGTCTCCAGATAGTGTCGTGTGGGATGTTAAATCACTTGACGGGTCTTTGTTACATAACGATCCCTTCATTGATGTTAACCCTGTGGAGGGAGCGCGTTAAATGGCAGCAATGGCGTGCGGTGCCATAGACGGTAATGTCAACTAACATTCAAATGTGGTAGCCATTTGTCCGATGGTTGGCCAGAGCAAAGCGACTGCTGACATACTGATCGGACTCAATCTGAGTGTTAATGTAATGTTTGCGTCTACCTACCTACTTTTCATATTAGTCTAATGTATATAGCTAAATAAATCTGATAATAGGAGTCCTCCCCTCCCTTGCTGAGCTTAGTGGTGAGGCGGGGCATACTTAAAGCAGGCATTAACAACCTCTGGGCAACATTGAGCACCGCCGTCGGTGGCCAGCTGTGCCTACATAGCTGGCGGGGCACGCGACCCACCACCCTCCACTACTAATTATAACAGGCAAGTAGCTTGGATACTTATTAGGTATCACGATCCTCGTATACTCTATGTTATCGGTATTAATATAACAAATTACTCGATTTATCGGTTGTATAACGTTTCTGTTCTATTTTATTGATTTATATAACCGTACACAATAAAAAAAATTCTGAACTTAACGAAAAAAAAATTAATTGTTTATTACTAAATTATTGTAAACTTATCTAAAATATATTTAGTTGGATTAGGCTAAATTAAATTGCGCTTGTTATAATAATGTTAGGTAAGTTTTCTAAGATTCTTTTGGTACAAAATTATTAATTTTTACATTAACATAAATGAAAAAAAATATATACCTTTAAACGTGTAAGAGAAAATTTTAGAAAGGACTTAATTTTAAATGAGTTCTTGCAAATTGACCAATTTTACCTATTCGGCACGATATATATATATATATATATATATATATATATATATATATATATATATATATATATATATATATATATATATATATATATATATATATATATATATATATATATATATATATATATATATATATATATATATATATATATATATATATATATATATATATATATATATATATATATATATACACTATGAAAAATAGAAGAATTCCAAGCGCTTTCGTGACTACTCACATTATCAAGGAACTATGAGAATAGTCACGAAAGCGCTTGGAATTCTTCTATTTTTTCATAGTGGTTGTCTTGCATATTTTGATATCACCTGTTTACTGTGATCTTTTTGCCTAGTAACAATGTAATTTCGTTAACACTAATGAATAACAAGAAACAAGTGGTGTAGAATACCAAGGTGGTGCGTCGGTATTGTGCTCGCTGGCAAGGGCTAGTTAGCTACGTTTTGAACTAAGTGATTGTTTTGAGCCTGTTGGGTGGATTCTATGGAAGTGTAACTGATCACATAATTGACTGATGTGCTGAGGTATATCATTGCAGAAGCTAAATGCGTGGAAACTGTTGTGGCCTCGGGTACAGTCTGAAATTATATAATGAACACAGAGGTGTCTGAATGGTTATGTAAGCTATGCCAGGTTTTAGACGTGTAGTGCCAAGTGCATGTGTTGGGTGGGAGGCATGCAAGGAATAGTTTTATTGAGGAAGTATTGTGTGATCTATTTGTAGCTGCAGCAGCAGAGCTTTGCTCTTCGTGTAGTGTTTGGTATTTATTTTATAATGTTTAAAATATTCTAGTGAATATTAGTAATTCCCTATATAATTTTGATCCCGATATTTACATTTGAATACATATATGAAATAAGCGTCAATTATAACCTAACCTACTGCACATTTTTACTTTTCTGTCACTGTAAAACTAATTTTCAAAGTCTGACACAGTTGATTTATTTTCGACTCCCCTAAATTGTCTGCTTGTCTAACAAATTCTTTGTCCTGGGGGTATTTTGTACGTCGTAACCATATCTTTTTGGTGTGCGTTTTTCTAGTAATGCACGATATAGTTCATACGGTCGTTGTTAATTTCTTAATTGTAGTTCAGTACGGATCTGGCTGGGTGAGGATTCCACACACGTGTACTGGACTGGTTGTGTGTGTGGTAGCGGGATTTTAGTATCTTCAAGTTACTGGTTGAATCATGGGCTCCTGCACTTCTTTGTTCCATCTCTGATAGGGACGAATTTGCTTAACATTTCCGGTCGTTGGTGAGAGGAGAGGAGTGATGTCTAAAATGGTGAGAGTTGTCTGAAGTGGCGGGGATTATATAGTGATGGGGGTTGTCTGTAGTGGTGGTGGTGAGGGTTGTGTGAAGAGGTAGAAGAGAATGTTTGCTATTAGAGGGAAGAAGAGGTTTTAAAAACTAGGAAGGATTGAAGGAGAATGTACTGGGACAGAATAATTAATCTCTAAGAGGTCTGAGTCATTGCAGTTGTGTGGCTCTGTGGAGATGAGGTGTCTGAGGATGCAGGTGTGGCACTTAGTGGAGGTTTTGATGGGGTTGCTTGGGTGAAGAAAGATGGAGGGTAGCGGCAGTGATACGGGGTTACGAGGGGAGTGAGATAGAGAATATAAGGGTAAGAGTTGTGGTCATAGTGTACTGTGAGGTGGTTCCTACTGGCACTGGCACTGCTTGTATTGCTGTTTCCTACTGTAGCAATCTGAATTTCCCGAGGAATGTGTTGGTGGTGTACTCGGTCCATTGATATCTACTTCCATTTGTTTTTCTATTTTTCCTTTTAATTACCGTTCATTCCATATTCCTTCTGAAGTAAACATACCTATACTGTGACCCTGGGGTGTTTAGTGCCTTGAAACGTTTATCATTGCCAACTTTCTAGGTTTCTTTTGTATCGCCCTTCTATATATGAAAAAAAGGCAAACCTTTTAAGTAAATTTCCTATTCTTATTGTTGCAGATTCTTTGATTGATTTCTCATCTTGTTAGTCCTGTTTCTTGTTACTTCTGCAGAATTGGAATAACTACTGCGGTCTCTTTTTAGAATCTGCCTTCTCTTTCTTTGGTCTGATACCCTAATCTTCGTTTTTGTAAAGGGGGGTGGTTAAACCTTGAACGTACGTGCGTGTGTGTTAATTATATCACATGAGAGATAGAGATAGGTAAAGAGAGAGAGAGATGGAGATCCATGATAATATATATGTAGAAGGTACTCGAGAGACTAATCCCAAATCTGCACACTGCCATAGCATACCGGAGTGAGAGATGGGAGAGCGTAAAATAAACCCGGTGAAAAGTAGGGGAGTTGTGGGCACAATAAGGGAACATTATATCAACATCCGTGTGCCCAGACTTAACATCTTACCAGAAGATATCAAAAATACTGCCGGAAGTGTAAAAGTTAAGAGAAAACTTGACAAGTACCTTGGGCAAGTGCCGGATCAACCAGGCTGTAATTGATATGTGGGCCAGCTGGCCGTCAGCAGCAACAGCCAAGTTGACCAGACAAGCCTGGTACAGGGCCGGGCTGCGGAGTAGGAAAACTCTCAAACGCGTTAAAGGTATGTCAAAGGTATAGGTTCTCGTAGCACTGATAATCGGCTTTAAATTTACTAGCTTTTTTTTTTATTCTTTGCTTTTGCTGCTGTGTCAAACTTGGTGGGAGGGCGCTAGGGACGTTCTGAAGCTTTTGTACGTGCTTTACCAAGAATAAACCCAGTGAGGAGCAGGGGTGCGGTGGGGACAATACGGGAGCACTGTATTAACATCCGGGGTCCCAGACTATTCAACATCTTACCAGAAGATATCCGAAACACGGCTGGAACCAGTGTAGAAGCCTTCAAGAGGAAACTGGACAAGTATCTTCACCGGGTGCCAGATCAACCAGGCTGTGATGGATATGTGGGGCAGCGGGCCTCCAGCAGCAATAGCCTGGTTGACCAGGCAAGCACCAGACGAGCCTGGCCCATGGCCGGGCTCAAAGAGTAGATAAACTCGAAACTCTTCAAAGGTATATCAAAGGTATACCGCATAATAAAGCAGGCATGACGTGATGGTGTTCAGGCTTGAACGACTGATTAGTTCTCTGAAGGTAGTTGACGAGTTCGGCAACCTTGCACGTGCTGCTCATGGTATGTGGCTGACGTGCACCTCCGGTGTGATGCTGACCCTCGGGTCCTTTTTCTTTTACATCCTGAAGTAATTTCTCCAGTTTGCCAAGTTCAGAGCACTCTTCAGTTTTAAAAACTTTCTTTATTCTAATTTAATCTTGACTCCTATTTTCCAGCAGTCACGTGTTGGCAGAGTTATTTGTATTTATTGCTATATAATCCTCGAATTCTCAGCAGGTTTATCCTCCTCGGACTTCCATTGACTACTCATTAGTGCCGTTCCTATTTATTTAAAGCTCTTCTTAAGGAAGATTATTTATTATTTATTACAAGAGCTGAGCTACGTTACCGGTGTCCCGTCTTTATTAATAGTATACGGATTTGTAAAGGTTCCAGTCGGTGTAACAAATTCTACTTGGATCCCGTTCAAGCAATCTTCGAATCTTAATTATAAAGACGATCTATTTTTTTTTTTGGGTATCGTTTTGCTTAGTTTTGCAGTTGTGATCTCTTATCTCCTTGTAAATGGTGTTAAATCTCATTTGCATATTTTATCGTTTTTCATAATATTTTGTTAACACCAACATTTTGTGTCTTCGAAATTTAAATAATATGGCAAAGCTGTAAGAAAAATTGTTGGTTCTTTCTAACTTGTCACTTACACGCTATCAGTCGTGTCATGAACATGTTTAAAGTGTTAGTACGGGACGTTCTATTGCTTTAAGTGAGTTGAAATAACCCTGGCTAGTGTCAAACACCTTCACCGTTTGTGCTCAACTCACTATCACCCAGATGCATTCATTGTATCTGGTCCATGTTTTTATTTAGGTGATCGGAGTATTGTGGTTTGTCCCTAGTTAAGAACAGTAATCCCGTAAGAACAATAGCACAAAAAGTTCCAACAATCTTAACCTGCTCGTGAAACCTGCTACTAGTTTTTGTGAGCTTCCCTCCTCCCTCATCACCCTTCATCCCTTCGCACTAGACACGAGCCTCGCCCAGTTCCCTATCCCAGCCTCTCCTCCGTGCCCCTCCCTCCATCCTCTCTGCCCTTCCCCCCTCGCCCGAACTGACACAGCTACCGGCGGGCTCAGATATAAGCCTGACACTACTGGTAAAAATAAACACAGCCGTGTGTAGGCGCAAGTCCACAGTGGCGTGGGAGAGTGAGGATACACGCCAAGTGTTGACCAGTGAGGTAAAGCTAACTTACTGATGATACTATCTATACGCAAGATGGCTTCTCTCTTATATTCCTTCCGGAAAGCACAACTGTTAATCTCTCGATTATTGGACAAAGGATCGGGTCTTTGCCACTCCTTGCAACGAATGACCCCACATGGGTTTAGCACTTTCAAATGAATATACTAAAAATATCCTCCACCTTTCTGTTCCTTCACACTCCGCCACTCCCTCGCCCTCACCCTTCCCTGACTTTCCCTTGTCGGGTGTGAGGGAGGGGAGGGGGTGTGGGCATTTCCTCCCCTGACCCACACCACCGACACATTTGCAGTTCGTACATGACTTGTGAAATGAAGCCGGGTACATTAAGACAAATGACTGCCGACAACCCGACTTAAATGAACACGAATGCATACACTTAAGACACCTTTATTGAAGACTTTTCAGTCCTGGGACTTTGATCACTTAAAATATTTGCAGTGATGAAGATACCTGGTCGGAAACTTGCTCAGTGAAGGTATTTTAAATGTGTACATTCGTGTCTGTCCCTCGTGTGTTGTGTAAGGAGGTTGAGCACTCGCGAGGCGTAGTCTTGTACACAGCTTTATTGCGCTAGTCGTTGACGTCATCTGTATGACAGTGGATCTCCTGTCTTGTGGCAAAGTGGGCTTTTTTTTGTAAATTAGTTAGTAAAGCTCTCAAGATTACAGGAAAAATAGGAAGAGTGCGAGGTGACGTTTTTTTTCCTGATGTAAGACCAGAAAGACTTACTCGCCAGGGAAGGTTTTTCGCGACACGAGTCTTAATGGTACAAGTTGCTCAGTAGAGCTTTGTCATAGGACACAACTTCCGCTCTCTTTTCAATCCACTCCGTAACATATTACGTAAGACGTATATATTAATTTCGTATTGGAAGGGCGGTATTTTTAGAATGGTCAAAAACTCATATATGTGACCCTGTTCCCTTCAACAGCTCCCACATGTTTAATCGGTGCCACCAGTTGAGTGGATCAGCTTTATGGAAGTAAGAGTGGCATCAACAGCAGCTTCACTATTGCAGTGCCACGAAAAAAGCACGCAGTAAACCTGGCAAAACTGAGGGTTTATGAGCGTGGTTTGGAAGGGTAGTAGGGCTAATCTGCTGGTGAATGAGGGATCATACTTCAGCCTCCATACACGGTATCACCCTTGATATAGTTGGTATATGCGATAGATATGCTTCATTCGTTATATATTTTTTATTTTTGGTTCGTGAACTGATACCAAGGGCCACGAGATAGAAAAAAAAAAAATCTTACACTAGGAACTGAATTATCTGATGTGAAATGACGTGATGACCTGGAGATGAATATTATAACTTATAATTTGTTGTTGCTGTTACTGTTAGTAGTAATATTATCATCATCAGAAAACAGTGAGTGCGGGAGATGGGTTGAAGTAGTGGCAGGTGTTGTTGAGGCTGCATAGTGTGGGAGATGGGTTGAAGTAGTGGCAGGTGTTGTTGAGGCTGCATAGTGCGGGAGATGGTTTGAAGTAGTGGCAGGTGTTGTTGAGGCTGCATAGTGGGGGAGATGGGTTGAAGTAGTGGCAGGTGTTGTTGAGGCTGCATAGTGGGGGAGATGGGTTGAAGTAGTGGCAGGTGTTGTTGAGGCTGCATAGTGCGGAGATGGGTTGAAGTAGTGGCAGGTGTTGTTGAGGCTGCATAGTGCGGGAGATGGGTTGAAGTAGTGGCAGGTGTTGTTGAGGCTGCATAGTGGGGGAGATGGGTTGAAGTAGTGGCAGGTGTTGTTGAGGCTGCATAGTGCGGGAGATGGGTTGAAGTAGTGGCAGGTGTTGTTGAGGCTGCATAGTGGGGGAGATGGGTTGAAGTAGTGGCAGGTGTTGTTGAGGCTGCATAGTGGGGGAGATGGTTTGAAGTAGTGGCAGGTGTTGTTGAGGCTGCATAGTGGGGGAGATGGGTTGAAGTAGTGGCAGGTGTTGTTGAGGCTGCATAGTGGGGGAGATGGGTTGAAGTAGTGGCAGGTGTTGTTGAGGCTGCATAGTGCGGGAGATGGGTTGAAGTAGTGGCAGGTGTTGTTGAGGCTGCATAACACCTGGACGTGACCAATGGTCCCACGGCAGACAACTTAACTCATTCTCCACCCACACTCTCCTCACTTCATTGTATGGACACTCCTCTATCACGCTGCTACTCTTACTGTCGTCATCACTTCCTTAAGTAGCACCAGCGAAGTTTATGACGTATTGATGAGTGGATTGTGGGCCATCTTGAAGTAGCTACAGCCTTTAATTTTAAGGTGCCAGTAGTAACTTCACAATATTAATAAATTGATGTGTACCTGACATGGACATACGCAAGAATATTCATAATGATGTACAGTAATGAAACCTGTCACAATATATACTCCATTGGAGAGCACGTTAAGAGAACATTTACTAACTGAGCTTTGTTACAAGTACACCATTACTGAACTTACCTGCAGTTTAAGATCAGGAGCACAGACCATCACAATTATGATTAGGATCGGTATATTATTTGAATTTCTGCGTTACTTAAATCACAAGGATCAACTGAGTTTTGAGAGCCGCTAATTCACTGCCACAAACAAGAGGAATAAAAACTATCTTCCATGGCTAATGTTTATGAAATGTAAGTGTAAGTGACTTGTGTTCATAGTGTGAGCTAAGCAGGAAAACTTAGAAGTTTAGGAGCTCGAGAAATGTTAATAAATTGTTAGTTGTCCATGGCGGGAGAGATACATTATTATATACACGTGGAAAATCCTAGAGGGATTAGTACCAAACTTGCACACGAGAGTCACTCCCTACGAAAGCAAAAGACTCGGCAGGCGATGTAACATCCCCCCAATGAAAAGCAGGGGTGCCACTAGCACGTTGAGAGACAACACAATAAGTGTCAGGGGCCCAAGACTGTTCAACTGCCTCCCAGCATACATAAGGGGGATTACCAATAGACCCCTGGCTGTCTTCAAGCGGGCACTGGACAGTCACCTAAAGTCGGTGCCTGACCAGCCAGGCTGTGGTTATTACGTTGGACTGCGTGCGTCCAGCAATAACAGCCTGGTTGATCAGACTCTGATCCAACATGAGGCCTGGTCACAGACCGGGCCGCAGGGGCGTTGACCCCTGGAACTCTCTCCAGGTAAACTCCAGATGACAGGTAAATAATTTGGTTAATAAACATCGTGGGGTTTATAGTAGGCAACCATAGTATTATTTGTAGAACAATTTGTCCTCATTTCCTGGTAATATTTAGCAGTAAATTATTAGTGTTATTAGAAAAGAACTTTGTATTATCACTTAACATTTAATTACTGGAAGACAATGCTGATGGAACACACCCTAACTGTACCCTAGCAGATAGGATTTACGAAGGACAACGCAAAAACTACTGTACATTATGGGTAATCGTCACTTAGCTACGGTGTGTTGTTGGGAAGGATTCAATTCTTCAGCAGGGGACATTAACACTAATTCCTGTTACAAATTCCAGCCGAAACTTCCCCCCCCCCCAATTTTGCTCGGAAGACGCCGGATTATTAGCAGAAGTTCCCACGACAACCAGTGTTCACATATTCAAATGGCGTCTCCCTGGGCGTCCCTACTGGCTCTTCCGCACCACCCTTCACTTAAAATTTTTTGAAAGGGTCAAATTAGCATCACATTTTATTACACAATTATTGTACTGATGAAAATTAGACACATGTGCAACATCTGGGTATCTTTATTGTAGACGTTTTGGTATCCAGTGGCTTTATCAATACATATTCTAGGACAAAACTTGAAGACAGTAGAACTATATACAAAAGATGAGGTAATCAGTGCCTCGGAGTTGGTGTGTTCAGCACCGTAGGTGAGGAGATTCTGAAGAACAGGCAAGGAGGCTGGCGCTTAAATAGGCGTCATCTTTTGTATATAGTTCTACTGTCTTCAACTTTTGTACTAGAATTTGTATTGATAAAGCCACTGGAGGGCGAAACGTCTACAATAAAAATACCCAGATATTGCACATGTCTAATTTTCATTTTGTCGGTATTGTCTACCATTCTTGTACAATTATTGTATTATTCAAATTTACACATGCTGAATTTAGGAAAATCCAAAATTTTCCACAACAGGAGTTAAAATTCATGCAGGGTTCATGTATGATTTCTTTCTTGTGCATGTTATTTTACAAGTTTGTTTAACCAGTATTCTGACTTAATAATTGTTTGTGAAGAGTAACTTTCCGGGTCTGGAATGAATTAATCTGATTTACATTATTTCCTATGGAAAAAAATTATCCAATATTGAGAATTCAGTATTGAGAACACTTAGGAACCAATTAATTCCGAATACTGTGTGTGTGTGTGTGTGTGTGTGTGTGTGTGTGTGTGTGTGTGTGTGTGTGTGTGTGTGTGTGTGTGTGTGTGTAAAATATCATATAATAAAAGTATGTTTGCATCCTGGTGTATTGTGAATTACACCTTAATGATTTATGTAGTCGATATTATTATTATTATATTACATTCACGGGGAGCGCTAAACACGTAGGGGTCATTCAGCGCCTGGGGAATGGGAGGCACTCAGATTGCTTGTATGAAGATTACTTCCCTGGCATGACTGCGACCTCCATGAAGGGCGTGAGCACTTGAAGCAGCCAGACCTGAGAGAGTTTTCACGACCTGGTTCTCCAGCAGTTATAAGTTATCCACAAGCTTTAACACCAGAATTCCATCGTGAAGCGCTGTTCTTGATTTATTATTTACTTGCATTTAACCAGGATTAATTTATCGTCAATATTATTTTAGCCAAGGCAAGAGCGTGAGTGATGAAGAGGATGTAAAATGAAAGTATCAGTTTACGGGAGACTAGCAAGGGAAGGTCAGGAGCTGGAGGTGACGTCAACACACGTTAAGTGTTGCTATGTAAACATTCTCGTGTCCTGACAGATGGGATCATGTCTCCGTGTTCTCAATTTTACGTCTTCTAACTGACGGTCTCTCTCTTCAGTCCTGGGTTCAGTATTAAGATCTAGTATCTTGCATAGACTGTCCTAAAATATGTCTGTTTAATTATGAGGAATGGATTGTCTGTTGAGTAATCCGTAAATTTCCTTTGTTTGGTGTCCCTTTGCTTGCACGTACTATGTTTTTTACACTAAATACATGTTTTGCAAAATTAATAAACCTTCTGGCTGTCAGAAGTAAACACACGCCATATACGACACCGCTCAAAAATAATCACATTTCTGTGATTGAGGAACATGCAGCTGATTCTGACTAAGCTAAATAATGGATACATTTTTTTCAGTGATAAGTGATAGCGAATATCAGTGGAAGATTGATTAAATGTTAGGTGTAATGTTTGAGTATCTTGAGGTGAAAACAAGTGGGACTTCATCCACGTACTAGGCAGGTACGTGTAATATGAACTGCATATAAACGCCTTATAGCCCGAACAGTGATGTGCGTATGTGGGCGCTCAAGTGCTTACGTGTTTGCAAGAGCATATTATTATTATAATGGGGAGCGCTAAACCCGTAGGATTATACAGCACATGTGGGGGTTATGGAAGGTATTCAGGGTCAATTCAGGGAACTGGAGCACAGATCCAATTCCCTAGATCAAGAGCCCCTCACCAACGTCAAGGAACCTCCCTTGAGGGGTCGGGAGGAGAGGAAGTGACTGTTTAGTGCATCGTAGTCTACGGTGATGGCACACCAAGCTTGATTACTTTGCCTGTATATTGTCACCTCCTGATAAAACATTGACAGTTTTATCGATAAATCTTGTAATAATGTTTATATTGAACCGTACATTATTTACTAACTATGATGTGATTGTAGCAAAACTTTGAAAAGTAAGAGTGAAGGAGACAGAGGGCGGCTGTTGTATGTCGAGGTGTGGAGAGTGAAGGGTGAAGTGCGCTCATGTAACCCGGATGCCTGCACGGGCCTCCAGCAGCAGTATCCTTGGTGCAGACAATAGCAAGATTCCCACACTTGGTGAAAGAAAACCAGCCAGTGAAAAGTCCTTGGTGAAGTTCAATGTTGGGTGGAATATTGTACAAATAAAGAACTCCACTGTGGTAGACAGGTATGCCCTGGGGCAATAATATAAGTGTCCCAGTTAGGCGAGCAGTTAGTAACACCTGCTGTAATAATACAAGTGTTGGTACTCGACCAAGCACGTTGCTGTTATCGTGTAAATTCAATATTGTACTTTTATGTACTCTTTTTTTTATCGCTGGCGAGAACGAGTGTATATAGGGAGATTATATTCATGGAACCACTAAACCTGTAGGGTCATACAGCCTGGGAAATGGGAGGGGTTCAGGAGTTCTCCGAGGAAGTGGAGGATAACTCCATTACTTGGAGTTACATATCCTTACTAAACATCGAAGCCTCTACCTCCGTGAAGCTATTATAATGTTTGTATCAACAGTAGGATCGAAGACCAACGTCGTCGAGAAAAGGTTCTCACTTGGCCTACACTATTTAATTATCACATCAATCAAAATCCATGTTGAATACCAGTCATCCAGTATGTGGCCTGTGAAGTGGAAGCTGCCCTTTCCTAACAGGGCTGTAGCAAATTATACCAGTGTGTAGACTTTTTGATGTATCTAAGTGTATATCTTTTATCAGTCTTCACGCCACACTGATGGTGAACCCCTAGCTGGCCCTCACACCAGTAGCACTTGAGTGCATACGATAATTGCACTAACACCGTACAGATAATACTGATTTACCTGAAGTACTCGTATGTAAAAAGGGGCTTAATTAAGATGTGGGCTACTGAACTAGGTCCCAGTTTGAGAGACTCAATATGTAGACTCCTTGGACTTGTGGGAGGTGGCTGAAGGGTTATTACCACGTCTAATTAGAAGGAGTGAGCCACTGAATCTATACTATAGAACTTGGGTCCCTGTAATTAATGCCAGAATTATTGTGTTACTTCATTGCCTGGTAATTAAACGCGGCTGGCTCCCAAGAGGTATTGCTCAAATCTCTGGCACCTGTAATGCTAAGTTGTAGATGTACAGAGATACGACAATGACTGTACTTATGCCAGGAATATAAGTATAAGTAGCACATCTCAACTGTAAACTGCAGTCTTAGACTAGGTACTTCTTTACTAATAGCACACAACTAATTAGCCTTTGAATCAAGTTCTAATCGACACTGCTACCCGTCGATTAGGTCCATTGTGTTAAGGGAACTAGCTGAGCGCCTGCCCCCTCTCCCCTCTCCCCTCTCCCTGCTACTCTCATCCCACCTGTTAACAGTTCAGATCTTCTAGCTTCGACTTGGAAAGGAAAAACACCAGTTTTTTCCATAATGTTTGCCAAAGAGGTTATCCCAGTTGTCAGTGAATGGAATTCCAAGTTCTTTGCTGTACTTGTCTAGCCAGCATTTTACTCCAATTACCCTAGACATCCATTCACTGCCTCCCTTTCTAGGCAAAATGTTAAATATAATCGACATTCTTTTACCTAATTAGATCAATAGCTGACTTGTAATTGGACAGCAGCTCTTCACACTTGCATTTTCCAATATCATTACCTCCATCTGAGGTAGATAATGGAGTGGTTCTTACCGCCTGACATGTTATCTAAATCACCCCACACCTGTTCCGGGTAAACACGCCCTCTGTCCCCGACAAGAAGAATGTTATTTTGCGTTTATGCTGAAGTATTTGTCCTACCTGTCTCGTCCACAAAGGCGCACTCGTCCTGAAGAACAGCAAAGTGATTTATGTTCTAACCTGCTTCGACCTTCCTCAGTTTCATCCTCCTCCCCACTTCTGGAAATCACTTTCCATTCGTTACACCTAACATGTGTCTCTTATTTTCTGCCAACCTCACATTTCTTATTGTATCTGCCATCCTTTGTATCCAAATTTCTCATTCTCTTCCATCCATCCATACATCTGAATCGTCTTCGAATTCTGAATCATCATCTGACACTTCTGAATCTTCTACTCTCTCAGCTTTCACTGACTTTCTCTGTGGATGCCCTGGTATGTGTGTGCAGCTCTGTGCTTGCTTGGAGTTCAGGTTTGTGGTTGAATACCTCTGTGCTTGGTGTGGTGGTGGTTTTACTGTGTAGGAGAGAGTGTGCTTATGTTTTGTATACCTGAACACATGAGGGGGGGGGGCAAGGTGGGGAGAGCTGCTGTTGGGTAGTGAGGTGTAGATGGGAACTAGTGAAAGGTCCTTCACATTAGTCATGGCGGCGACGTTCCACTTTAACACAGCACGGATACATTCCATAAATGTTTATTAATCGATGCGAATATCGCTTAGAATAAAAAATATTTTCAAATGGGTGTTTTAACTATTAATCTGGTTATCACGTTTATCTATTATTCTGTGGTCATTTGAGGAATAGGGCATCACGAACATTAAATATTTACTTATAACGGACAGAGTTAAGACGTCATCACTGCCTTTTGGTTGGTTAATGTTAGATTTACGTTGATTTGATAATTGTAGTTTGACGGGGTCACTGCCCAGCCACTCCAGGGGCCACCCCTGGGGAAACGCGGGGGGTTGTTGCGTAGGCAGGTCATTTGTCAGGACAGTAGTGGGAAGGAATGTGTGGTGTTGTGGATACATACTTAGTTCCTGACTCCGCCTAGTCCTAGTAGGTTCATTTGATCGCCATCTATTGGACTCTGGTCTCGTGGGTTCTGCTATACCTACTCTTAAAGCTACTACCCGCTCGTGTAGCTCATTCCATTTTTTTTTTCCAGTCACTCTGAACTAAGTTGTGCTGCGTTAGAGAGCGGCAGCGGTTACACTAAGAACTGTCAGTTATGGGATGAGTGATCGCTTTGATCACAGCATTACGAATGAATTATAATCTTATCACGTGATCCATAGAGGAATGATAAATGAAGTAGTGATGGAGGAAGAAAATGCAATCACTGGACATGAAGTGGTGGTCCACGGGGACAGGACTCCTTGGAGTGGTCCATAGGGATCATGACAGATGAGACGATGATCAAAACATCTCTCTCCATACTTCTGAATTATTATCATCACTAAATCACTAAAGCCTTATTCTAAAGATTCATCTATGATTAACAAACAGAAAAATTGGGTATCCTTCCTCAGATGTCTCCACTATCCACCAATATGGCATGCTAACAAGCATGCCAATATTTGGAAATATTAGTCATTTTAAAAAAATTCATGAACACAAGACGCTACTTAATATTTGAAACGTGAAAGATGTCCAGTCAAACTTAAAGTTTCAAATATATCTGAATTTAAAACTGAAGGAAGAGCTCTTTAGGAATGACGTCCTTTATAAACGGGTTTAGGTAGTGACAAGTGCACCATTGCTGCCTCAACATCCTCTTCCATCTTACACAACACTTGCTGCCTCAACATCCTCTTCCATCTTACACAACACTTGCTGCCTCAACATCCTCTTCCATCTTACACAACACTTGCTGCCTCAACATCCTCTTCCATCTTACACAACACTTGCTGCCTCAACATCCTCTTCCATCTTACACAACACTTGCTGTTTCTCCAGCCCCATCATCCACTTGAGGTGGAATTTTAATGTCTATACTTTATAATTTATATTGTGTAACTCAACGTGCTCATCTCCCGTTATCTGCTGAGCTAATGAAGGAGGTTAGGTTAGGCAAGTTTCGTCAGGAAACAGGACAAGTGTTTCCTGACGGGGTTCTTAGTCATATGATGACTCGCATCTGGAGCTTTTTGGTTATCTGACCGAGGCCTTCCACTGGCTTACCGGTCCACCCTCTTTAAAAACCTATATTAATATACAGATAGGATGAGTTACGGAGGGTCCAGCTGTTTTTAAGTGTTGTCCTCATTTCTTCCGCTGTTAGCTGTTGATCTGGGTTTTGGTCTTATCTCCTATTTTATTAAGACGTACTGATCAAAGTTTCTAGTAAGACTCGTTATGAAGGAAGATCTTGTTGATCTTAAACGCTGTACATATACATCTGGACATTCCGGATTAATATAGTTGTGGCAGAGCAAAGATGTGCGTATCTGATTAACTAGTTTTAGTGGGACAGAGCAACAGTTTTAAAAATAATCCAGGAATGACAAGAGAACCAAGACTGGTGATGTTGTGGTGAGCTGCAAGTTTGGGAGAGACTGGAAGAGTATATTGTGAACAAGTTCAGTGACAAGTTTACTAACTTGTGGAGACTGGTGAAACAGTGCAGATTAATCCCTGGCCCGAGTGCTGGTAAATATTCTGGTTAACTCTAGATTACCGGGGGATTTATGTTGCTATGTTAATTCCGGTGTTAAACACGCAGGATCATCATCGTTAGTAGCATAATATTTGTATCATTATTACTATTAACCAGCAGCATCATAATACATCTGGTGTCTCATCATGTGTATCAGCATTATAATCAGCATTATAATACATCTGGTGTCTCATCATGTGTATCAGCATTATAATCAGCATCATAATACATCTGGTGTCTCATCATGTGTATCATTATAGCTTAGCTTCACCGTCCATGGCTCCTTTATTTGTGAAATATTATCATATTAAGTGCTAAACCCATCAGGGTCATACAGCGCTGCGTCCTGTTAAGAAATGCATATTTAGAGAGAAGCGCTAAACCATGAGGAATCATACGGGGCCCGGGAGAATAGTAAGCAATCAGGTTTGATCCAAAGAAGGGGAGGAAGTCCAATTCCTTGCATCAAGGAACCTTCCTTGCATCAAGGAACCTTCCTTGCATCAAGGAACCTTCCTTGCATCAAGGAACCTTCCTTGCATCAAGGAACCTTCCTTGCATCAAGGAACCTTCCTTGCATCAAGGAACCTTCCTTGCATCAAGGAACCTTCCTGCATCAAGGAACCTTCCTTGCATCAAGGAACCTTCCTTGCATCAAGGAACCTTCCTTGCATCAAGGAACCTTCCTTGCATCAAGGAACCTTCCTTGCATCAAGGAACCTTCCTTGCATCAAGGAACCTTCCTTGCATCAAGGAACCTTCCTTGCATCAAGGAACCTTCCTTGCATCAAGGAACCTTCCTTGCATCAAGGAACCTTCCTTGCATCAAGGAACCTTCCTGCATCAAGGAACCTTCCTTGCATCAAGGAACCTTCCTTGCATCAAGGAACCTTCCTTGCATCAAGGAACCTTCCTTGCATCAAGGAACCTTCCTTGATGGAAAATTATCAACCAAACTTGCTGCATCAGGCATTCATTTGTCAAGAATTTTATCGAACCTTAACTTATCAAATCGCATAAGAACCTTCCTTTTCAGGAATGTAACTATAGCATTGTTTCACTAGTCTACTCCACCTGTCACTACTTGTTAATTAACGTAACGCTGAAAATTCAGATGAAGATACAAGGAGTTAGATGAGGCAGTGATGACTGGGTAGATAGAGGCAGTGATCTGAGGTAGATGAGGCAGTGATGACTTAGGTAGATAAGCAGTAGACTGGAAGTCAGATGAAGCAATGACGAGGCAGATGAGGACAGTGATGACTGAGGAGATGAGGCAGTGATGACTGGTAGATGAGGCAGTGATGACTGCGGTAGATGAGGCAGTGATGACTGAGGTAGATGAGGCAGTGATGACTGAGGTAGATGAGGCAGTGATGACTGAGGTAGATGAGGCAGTGATGACTGAGGTAGATGAGGCAGTGATGACTGAGGCAGATGAGGCAGTGATGACTGAGGAGATGAGCAGTGATGACTGGGAGATGAGCAGTGATGACTGAGGAGATGAGGCAGTGATGACTGAGGTAGATGAGGCAGTGATGACTGAGGAGATGAGGCAGATGACTGAGTAGATGAGGCAGTGATGACTGAGGAGATGAGGCAGTGATGACTGAGGCAGATGAGGCAGTGATGACTGAGGAGATGAGGCAGTGATGACTGAGGAGATGAGGCAGTGATGACTGAGGCAGATGAGGCAGTGATGACTGAGGCAGATGAGGCAGTGATGACTGAGGCAGATGAGGCAGTGATGACTGAGGCAGATGAGGCAGTGATGACTGAGGCAGATGAGGCAGTGATGACTGAGGCAGATGAGGCAGTGATGACTGAGGCAGATGAGGCAGTGATGACTGCGGTAGATGAGGCAGTGATGACTGAGGTAGATGAGGCAGTGATGACTGAGGCAGATGAGGCAGTGATGACTGAGGTAGATGAGGCAGTGATGACTGAGGTAGATGAGGCAGTGATGACTGAGGTAGATGAGGCAGTGATGACTGAGGTAGATGAGGCAGTGATGACTGAGGTAGATGAGGCAGTGATGACTGAGGTAGATGAGGCAGTGATGACTGCGGTAGATGAGGCAGTGATGACTGCGGTAGATGAGGCAGTGATGACTGCGGTAGATGAGGCAGTGATGACTGCGGTAGATGAGGCAGTGATGACTGCGGTAGATGAGGCAGTGATGACTGAGGTAGATGAGGCAGTGACGACTGAGGTAGTGTTGTGCTTCCTCGCGCCACCACTCTCCCTCACTCCTCGCGCCACCACTCTCCCTCACTTCTCTCAGCCTGCATGTAAAACTCTAGTATTAACTTACAAATATTACTTGGATATTAACGTTAAAAATACCAAATCACTTAATGTTTAAGCATGAAAGTATGTAATTCATTGGGAAGCGTTAAACCCGTAAGGATCTTAGTCTTGGAGAATGAGGTAATCAGGAGAGGAGGCTTTGTGAATTTTTGTATTCACAAAGTGCTAAACCCAGATGAGTCACACAGCGCTAGTAGGGAGGGGGGATGATTACGTGGAAGGTATTAAGGATGTATGAGAGGCAACCATAGTGTATCCTGAGGGAGGGAAGATGTGGGTGGGTGTTGTTCATGGCGCTCTGCCACTCACCTTCCCTTCAAGGGAGGGGCTCTTAATCCAAGGAACTGGACCTCCCTTGGATCGAACCTGATTGCCTCTTATTCCCAAGGCGCTACATGACCATATGGGTTTAGCGCTTCCAGCTGAATTAAAAAAAAAATCTGGATATGAGACTTCACGTTTACTAAGTGACAAGACAACAGGTGGCAGCACCGTCACTCTCATGCTTCAACACGTAACTGACCTGATGATTCAAATTATATTTTGTTATAAATGTGGTAGATAAGGTTTGTGACCATGTGGTAGATAAGGTTTGTGACCATGTGGTAGATAAGGTTTGTGACCGGTGTAGTGAGTGGGTCATCCCGACCTAGGGAGGAGTGTGGCAGTGGTGGCATCGACTAGGAGAGGTGGCAGGTGAGTCATCCCGACCTAGGGAGGAGTGTGGCAGTGGGTGAGTCATCCCGACCTAGGGAGGAGTGTGGCAGTGGGTGGGTCATCCGGACCTAGGGAGGAGTGTGGCAGTGGGTGGGTCATCCCGACCTAGGGAGGAGTGTGGCAGTGGGTGGGTCATCCCGACCTAGGGAGGAGTGTGGCAGTGGGTGGTCATCCCGACCTAGGGAGGAGTGTGGCAGTGGGTGGGTCATCCCGACCTAGGGAGGAGTGTGGCAGTGGGTGGGTCATCCCGACCTAGGGAGGAGTGTGGCAGTGGGTGGGTCATCCCGACCTAGGGAGGAGTGTGGCAGTGGGTGGGTTGCTTTACCACTAGTGGCACAGTCTCCTAAATATCTATCCTGGGTTGTGTAAATTTGCAGCAACACTCAAGGTGTACAGCAATGCAGGTTAATAGATCATGTTGAGTGGTGAGCAGGATGTGCAGTACGGTGACTGGCAGCGTGAAAGCAGGACATGCTGCTGAAAATTATGCACCATTACGGTAAGAACTTTCACTTGGGAGTCACGAGGAAAACTGTTGCTTGTCTGCTGCGTCACGGTGGACTCCTGCCTGTTAGGTTGCCGCTGCCTCCTGTGTGCTAGGTTGCCACCGCCTCCTGCCTGCTAGGTTGCCACCGCCTCCTGTCTGCTAGGTTGCCACCGCCTCCTGTCTGCTAGGTTGCCACCGCCTCCTGTCTGCTAGGTTGCCACCGCCTCCTGTCTGCTAGGTTGCCACCGCCTCCTGTCTGCTAGGTTGCCACTGCCCCTGCCTCCTGCCTGCTAGGTATAATCATCACAAAGCACGATACCCATAGGAGGTATGCAACACCTAGGGGATGAAAGTTAATGAACAAGTTTGATCTAAGGAACGGGACGGTACCCCCCAATTCCCTGGATCAGAAACCCTTCAGCATCAAGGTACTTATCTTGAAGGGTTTCCTTTCCCAAATGGAGTTAAGCTTCAGGTTATTGAGGAAATTTCAGTTATAATGGTACAGTGTGACAAGGAGTGTTGTAGTTAACTTGGTCGTTGTACTTCCTGGGATACCAAGCACGCAAAACGGTCTCAGCAAAACTAAATCTTTGGTTATACAAGTGTTAGGTTATTAAGGCTTAGACTGTACGCGAGTCATTTATGAAGCAGCAGTTCACGTGTGCACCAGCGTAAACAATATTTTAATCCTTAAATTAAAACTCTACGTTTTTAAATCAAACTCGTGATCCTTTGTATGTTCACAAGCATAGAGAGACGCGCACTCACGTATTTGCGTACGCATTTCTCCTGCATGTGTGTAATAATCTTTATTTCTACAAGTACATGCACAAGGTATATAGGCCTAGCTGACATCAATGACAGTACTATATAGAAAGTCCCTTGTTATGCAGAGTATTTCGGGCAAATTAGGTCAATTTTGTCCCAGGATGCGACCCACACCAGTCGACTAACACCCAGGTACCTATTTTAATGACAACAGGTGTCTTAAGGAAACTCGTCCTAATGTTTCCACCCGTATCAGGGATCGAACTACGATCCTCATTGTGTGAGCCGAGTGCTAGCAGTCGAGCTACGGGACACTGCAATGATCATAGCCAGAGTTGTACATATAAAAAAATGAAAATTTTCAGTGCTAGTAAAACCGACGTTTATTAAATAACTCCCTTTAGAGGTTCCTAGAAGTTGAAGGACTTGTGCTCCAAGGATTTGGACTTATCCTTTCCTTCGTTGGATCGAACCTGATTGCCTCTCATTTCCCAGGCTCTATATGACCCCCAGCGGGTTTCGAGTTTCCATCATAAATAAAATAATATAACCTGCTTTAAATTTCATAGTTTTGACATATATCAACGATATGACAGTAATGTCGCAGTGCATTGAGACGGTGACAATATATATTTGTAGCGGTGGTTTGGGATAAGGTCATAAAGATGTGGCAGCTTTATCGAGATGTTTGCTCAAGTGATCAGACAGAAAACGAGGAGTGCTGGAATGTGGTCTGACGGCGAGAAAAGAAAGGAACTTTTCTCATTGAGGAGCGGCACAGGGGGGAAATTTTGCAAATTCATATAACTGTAAATTACCAAGAGTGACGACGTGATTTTGTCATGCATTTCTCTAACGTAGGGGTCACCCATACATGTTACATACGCCACCAATGATGATTTGTTTCGTCTTGGTTATAAGCAGGTTTAATCATTTACTGGCATAATTTCCAGTTTCTCCTTGCTTACCAGTAAATAAAACATTGTGTGTGTGTTTTTTTTTTGATTGACTCGACCCCTTCAACCACAAATAGGTGAGTGGGGGTGCGCGCGCACGTGCTCGCTCACTCACCCTCATAGGAGTATGTTCTGTGAGAAAGGAAATCAGCCTTACGACACTGGAAGACAGGAAGGATAGGGGTGACATGATAACGATATATAAAATACTGAAAGGAATTAAGGTGGCCAGGAATGCCGGGTCACCATTTGGAGAAGACCCGGGCCGGATGTACCTGCGAACATACAACAACAAGGTGGCCAGGGACACATTGTTTCAGAGATGGGACACAACAAGAAGGGAATATTTCTTCAGTCACAATTGTCAGGAAGTGGTACAATCTGGAGTGATGTAATTGAGTCAGGATCCATACATAGCTACGATAAAGCTCTTGGAGCAGGGAGTGCACCTAATAGCGACCATCTAAGAGGCGGGGCCAAGAGCTGTGACTATCCCTGCATCCACAAATAGAAGAGTTCTCTGGCACGCACGCAGTAAAATAAGCAAGTCAAGCATATAATTTGTGTAAAGCGTTCATATTGTATAGAAGTGTAGATTACCGTGTAAGTATAAAACTTAGTTTATTGTTCCCCTCAGGAGACATTCCATTTTGTTAGTAGTTTTAAGCTGCTGCCGTTGTTGATGATGGCCTCTCCCACATACCAAGATTATCACTGGTGTGGGATGTGGAACGTGTGGGTCGGTTTAAAGGCTGTTAAGTGTAACCTGTACATTAGCATCAACAACATTAGCATCAACAACATTAGCATCAACAACATTAGCATCAACAACATTAGCATCAGTTCCTAAAATAAGGACAGAAGTATACTGTATAAACTGAGAGAGACTTCTGTGTATTTGTCCAATGTGGGGAGTGTACTGTGGCGTAAGAAGTGTATTGGTATAGTGGTATGTGTAAGGTGTGGGTGTACACCCACACAAAGGTTTCACTTCATCACTGTGTGTGTGTGTGTGTGTGTGTGTGTGTGTGTGTGTGTGTGTGTGTGTGTGTGTCTAACAGTCAACGATATACATCATTTATATATTGAGAGGTCTTGAAAAGTAAATTCAACAGTTGTTTAAAAAAAAAAAGTTTACAATTTAAACTTATGAGAATTCATTTTAGTTTTATGGTAGTAAGCTAAAAACCCATGGTAGTATATGCAGCACTTGGGGAGAATGGTAAGCAATAAGGTTCAGGGAAGGGTAGATTCCGTGCAGCACTAAGGCACCACTTTTGTAGGGGGGAATTCACACAATCAAAATCTGTCACACTACACTGGCATACACATGCATATATATACATACACACATCTAGGTTTTTCTTCTTTTTCTTAATAGCTCTTGTTCTTTTTATTTTCTCTATTGTCCATGGGGAAGTGGAAAAGAATCTTTCCTCCGTAAGCCATGCGTGTCGTATGAGGCGACTAAGATGCCGGGAGCAATGGGCTAGTAACCCCTTCTCCTGTACAAATCTACTAAAAACGAGAAGAAGAAAAACTTTAAAATTGGGGTGTCTGAATGTGCGTGGATGTAGTGCGGATGATAAGAAAGAGATGATTGCCGATGTTATGAATGAAAAGAAGTTGGATGTCCTGGCCCTAAGCGAAACAAAGCTGAAGGGGGTAGGCGAGTTTCAGTGGGGAGAAATAAATGGGATTAAGTCAGGAGTATCTGAGAGTTAGAGCTAAGGAAGGGGTAGCAATAATGTTGAAGGATCAGTTATGGAAGGAAAAGAGGGAATATAAATGTGTAAATTCAAGGATTATGTGGATTAAAATAAGGGTCGGATGCGAAAAGTGGGTCATAATAAGCGTGTATGCACCTGGAGAAGAGAGGAGTGTAGGGAGAGAGAGATTTTGGGAGATGTTAAGCGAATGTATAGGAACTTTTGAACCAAATGAGAGAGTAATTGTGGTAGGGGACCTAAATGCTAAAGTGGGAGAAACATGCAGAGAGGGTGTAGTAGGTAAGTTTGGGGTGCCAGGTGTAAATGATAATGGGAGCCCTTTGATTGAACTTTGTATAGAAAGGGGTTTAGTTATAGGTAATACATATTTTAAGAAAAAGAGGATAAATAAGTATACAAGATATGATGTAGGGCGTAATGACAGTAGTTTGTTGGACTATGTATTGGTAGATAAAAGACTGTTGAGTAGACTTCAGGATGTACATGTTTATAGAGGGGCTACAGATATATCAGATCACTTTTTAGTTATAGCTACAGTGGGAGTAAAAGGTAGATGGGATACAAGGAAAATAGAATCAGTAAGTAAAAGAGAGGTGAAGGTTTATAAACTAAAAGAGGAGGCAGTTAGGGTAAGATATAAACAACTATTGGAGGATAGATGGGCTAGTGAGAGTGTAGGCAATGGGGTCGAAAATGTATGGGGTAGATTTAAAAATGTAGTGTTAGTGTTCAGCAGAAGTTTGTGGTTACAGGCGAGTGGGTGCAGGAGGGAAGAGGAGCGATTGGTGGAATGATGATGTAAAGAGAGTAGTAAGGGAGAAAAAGTTAGCATATGAGAGGTTTTTACAAAGTAGAAGTGATGCAAGGAGGGAAGAGTATATGGAGAGAAAAAGAGAGGTTAAAAGAGTGGTGAAGCAATGTAAAAGAGAGCAGATGAGAGAGTGGTGAGATGTTATCAGCAAATTTTGTTGAAAATAAGAAAAAGTTTTGGAATGAGATTAATAAGTTGAGGAAGCCTAGAGAACAAATGGATTTGACAGTTAAAAATAGGAGAGGAGAGTTATTAAATGGAGAGTTAGAGGTATCGGGAAGATGGAGAGAATATTTTGAGGATTTGTTAAATGTTGATGAAGACAGGGAAGCTGTGATTTCGTGTGTAGGGCAAGGAGGAATAACATCTTGTAGGAGTGTGGAAGAGCCAGTTGTGGGTGTAGGGGAAGTTCGTGAGGCAGTGGGTAGAATGAAAGGGGGTAAGGCAGCTGGGATTGATGGGATAAAGATAGAAATGTTAAAAGCAGGTGGGGATATAATTTTGGAGTGGTTGGTGCTATTATTTAATAAATGTATGGAAGAGGGTAAGGTACCTAGGGATTGGCAGAGAGCGTGTATTGTTCCTTTGTATAAAGGCAAAGGGGACAAAAGAGAGTGCAAAAATTATAGGGGAATAAGTCTGTTGAGTGTACCTGGTAAAGTGTATGGTAGAGTTATTATTGAAAGAATTAAGAGTAAAACAGAAAGCAGGATAGCAGATGAACAAGGGGGCTTTAGGAAAGGTAGGGGTGTGTAGACCAAGTGTTTACAGTGAAACGTATAGGTGAACAGTATTTGGATAAGGGTAAAGATGTTTTTGTGGCATTTATGGATTTGGAAAAGGCGTATGATAGGGTAGATAGGGGGCAATGTGGCAGATGTTGCAGGTGTATGGAATAGGAGGAAGGTTACTGAAAGCAGTGAAGAGTTTTTATGAGGATAGTGAGGCTCAGGTTAGAGTGTGTAGGAGGGAAGGGACTATTTCCCAGTAAAAGTGGGCCTTAGACAAGGATGTGTGATGTCACCGTGGTTGTTCAATATATTTATAGATGGGGTTGTAAGAGAAGTGAATGCGAGGGTCTTGGCAAGAGGTGTTGGGCTAAAAGATAAAGAAGCAAATACAAAGTGGGAGTTGTCACAGTTGCTTTTGCTGATGACACTGTGCTTTTGGGAGATTCTAAGAGAAGCTGCAGAGGTTGGTGGATGAATTTGGTAGGGTGTAAAAGAAGAAAATTGAAAGTGAATATAGGAAAGAGTAAGGTGATGAGGATAACAAAAAGAATAGGTGACGAAAGATTGGATATCAGATTGGAGGGAGAGAGTATGGAGGAGGTGAATGTATTCAGATATTTGGGAGTGGACATGTCGGCGGATGGGTCTATGAAGGATGAGGTGAATCATAGAATTGATGAGGGAAAAGGGTGAGTGGAGCACTTGGAGTCTGTGGAGACAAAGAACCTTGTCCATGGAAGTAAAGAGGGGAATGTATGAGAGTATATTATACCAACGCTCTTATATGGGTGTGAAGCATGGGTGATGAATGTTGCAACGAGGAGAAGGCTGGAGGCAGTGGAGATGTCATGTCTGAGGTCAATGTGTGGTGTGAATATAATGCAGAGAATTCGGAGTTTGGAAATTAGGAGGAGGTGCGGGGTTACCAAAACGATTGTTCAGAGAGCTGAGGAGGGTTGTTGAGGTGGTTTGGACAGTAGAGAGAATGGAACGAGACAGAGTGACTTCGAGAGTGTATAAATCTGTAGTGGAGGGAAGGCGGGGTAGGGGTCGGCCTAGGAAAGGTTGGAGGGAGGGTTAAAGGAAGTTTTGTGTGCGAGGGCTTGGACTTCCAGCAAGCATGTGTGAGCGTATTTGATAGAATTGAATGGAGGCATATGGTTTTTAATACTTGACGTGCTGTTGGAGTGTGAGCAAAGTAACATTTATGAAGGATTCAGGAAACCGGCAGGCCGGACTTGAGTTCTGGAGATGGGAAGTACAGTGCGGCACTCTGAAGGAGGGTGTTAATGTTGCAGTTTTATAACTGTAGTGTAAAGCACCCTTCTGGCAAGACAGTGATGGAGTGAATGATGATGAAAGTTTTCTTTTCGGGCCACCCTGCCTTGGTGGGAATCGGCCGATGTGTTAATAAAAAAAAAAAATCTGAATTTTTCTTTTCCCCCCAAAAAAAAAAATGTTCAGGCTCTGCCAAGTGTAATTTTTTTTAAACTTAAGACAACTTGGAATTTAGATTCGAACTCGCTATATCAACAACTTGTCGATGAGACGAAGAAAATTGTGGAATTAAATACACTGCATTCTAGGAATGTGTAAAGGAAAGAAAAATGAGATGCTAACTTGTCAAAATAAAAATGAAAAAGATCAGACGCAAAAGTGTAATTATGATTTAAAATACAAAATTAGGGTATTAAGCGTGACATCCGCCAAATTGCGTCTAGTACAGCGGACGATGCAGAGATGCGGTGTAGTTTCCGCATTTACTGAGGAATATAGATGCTATATATTAGTAATTATTTCGTATGGTGGTTCAGGATGAGTGTGTTGCTGGCATATTCATAATTTGTTCAAAGGTTCTCGTAGCAGTAGGTTCAACAGTTGACATTTACATTGTGGTGAATATGCGAGGTACAGTCGTGGAACACTTCCATCTTGCTCAACCTTCAAACACACAACTAAGATGATTATTGTTGGCTTATATTTGTGGTGGTGACTAATGTGTTTTAAAGTTTGCGGGCATGTTGGTAGGTGCCAAGCAGCACGCCCACCTCATGGCTACCACCACCACCAACACCACTACTACTAGCACTAGTACTACTAGCACTAGTACTGCCAAGCAGCACGCCCATCTCATGGCTACCACCACCACCAACACCACCACTACTAGCACTAGTACTACTAGCACTAGTACTGCCAAGCAGCACGCCCACCTCATGGCTACCACCACCACCACTACTACTAGTACTACTAGCACTAGTACCACCACCACCACATCCTTCCTCTGAGGATCGGCTTATCCTAGCTTGGACATGTACCTCTTGCCAAATGCTTAACTGACAACCGGCCAACTATTTCATTAATTACCGATGTTTGGTTGGTTGTCGTGCTAGTGTCAGTAATATGTACTGAAACATATTGTTATACTTGTGTAGTGTATTATAAGTAATTCTAGCTATGTTATATTTGTGATCCCTTGTTACTTGTGACGTCAGAGACCCGCACTATGTGAGTGCTGCGTCAGAGGCCTCCCTCTCATTCCCGCGATAGGCGTACAACTGAACAGGTGTGGCGCTGGGTACTGCTCCTCTCTTACTTAATATATCCAGTCACCAACCATCCGGGAGTATCCCTGTGACTACCTTTTATCTCCAAGAACCCCACGTGATACTAGGATTAATAGAAGAGAGGATTTTTAACGATATGTGCCTGCCATCTCTAACAGACCTTTTCGTAATGCAGTATGCTCATTACTACCCTCTCTTCCAATATCTTGTTTCATCTAAAAAAACTATTCTTTA
The DNA here is from genome assembly GCA_009830355.1 of Cherax destructor. Classification (NCBI taxonomy): domain Eukaryota; kingdom Metazoa; phylum Arthropoda; class Malacostraca; order Decapoda; family Parastacidae; genus Cherax; species Cherax destructor. The sequence goes on along the minus strand of WNWK01008898.1, from coordinate 26,802 downwards.
TCACAAATTGACTTTTAGAATTCGACATTTTCATTGAATTATCATAGTGTTCACCTCGCTAGTCTCCAGGTCGCGATGTATTATTTTTGAAAAGTCTTTACTGCATGCGAGAAGAAACTTAGTGTACTGTCACTGGCTTGTCTATTCTATAAATCGCAAATGGGTATCGTAAAAAATAAGGGGCAAAAATAAGGTTGATGTAAGGTCTTCTGCCTAATAGATTATTCGCTCCACATGTTTTAAAATTTATATTTACGAATATGCATTTCATAAAACAACTTTCAAAGCTTAGTCGGATATTTATTACGCACCTCCATACTATGGGCACTGGGCAGTAGTCAAAATATTATCTGTGCATCCTTATCCGTATTGCATCTATGCCTGTGTCACCATTTGTGGTCGTTTCAGACTCCCTTAGTGCTTTACAGGCTATCCGTAAAATTAATACACCTCACCCCCTAGTTCTTCGTATCCAACTTTGGTTACGCCGTATCTCTAGCAAGCATAAAGATAGTTTTTTGTTGGGTCCCTGGTCATGTTGACGTACAGGGCAATGAACAGGCAGACACTGCTGCGCGGTCAGCAGTACATGAACTTCCAGTTTCATATAGAGGTGTTCCTTTTACGGACTATTTTGTGGTCATTGCTACCCACCTTCGCACCCGTTGGCAACAACGCTGGTCTGACCTGCTGAATAACAAACTTCATTCTATTAAACCGAGTATAGGTTTCTGGCCTTCTTCTTGTCACCAATGTCGAGGTTGGGAGACTACACTCTCCCGTCTTCACATCGGCCACACTCGTCTTACTCACGGGTATCTCATGGAGAGGCTCCCTGCCCCTCTCTGTGAGCATTGTCAGGTTCCAGTGTCTGTTCGACATATTCTGTTGGACTGTCCACTTTATCAACGAGCACGCAGAATTTACCTCCAACGGCGTCTTCGCTCTGCGGCCCTTTCTTTACCTTCCCTTCTTGCAGATGGACCCTCCTTTAATCCTGACTCTCTCGTTGACTTTTTGACAGAAACTGACTTACTACACAAACTCTGAAGATTATACCTCTAGCACCTCCCTCAGTCCCTTCTACCTCGATCTCTTGCTACCCTCTATCCCTGCACTATCCACTGTCCTGCTGCACTCCATACCCTACTAATCATCCATCTCCCTCTTACAACCCATTCTACCTGCATCCTGCAATAACCTGCAGCGCTGTATGACCCCTTTGGTTTAGCGCTTCTATTTGATTATAATAATAATAATAATAATAATTAGATGTGCATCATTAATGGAACCAGAGACAGTTTCCTACAACGTTCATGGATATGACAGTTCTCCACAATACACGTGCTGAACTTGACTGAATTAATTGTAACTAATTCGTCAGAATGTGGAGCAATAGGTTTCCTTAGGTTAAAAAGAAGTGTACTTTTTCTCAGCATAATTGGTTGAGAAAGTGAGGTAAGCATTGAGCACCACTTGTGACGTCAAACACATCACACTTGTTAGCATGAATGTCACTCAGTTATTGTCAGTGCATGGTTACTAGTGATGTCCTATGCTTGCTTCTTCCTGCACTTTACTGCAACTATTTTCTGCCTGCGTGGCTGGGCTCCCTTCCATTTTCACCCTAGTGGGTGGTTGAGGCAGCACTTCCGGGTAAGGTGCTGCAAGGTGACCTAATTATAGTTGCAAATAGCTAACCAAGCCAAATTCTGCGGGGGCGAGGGTGTGTGGCATGCTGCTGCTGCTGCTGCTGCTGCTGCTGCTGCTGCTGCTGTATTACCCAGTCCTAGTGTGTATCTCTGCCGGTAAACTGTTCCAACAGACGTGCATAATAAACACTGGCAGCATCAGAAGCAGCAGTATCACTCAGCTCTAGCACACTACTACTATTACTAGTACCACGCCACAATTCCTACTATCAGTTATTAATACTACTAACAATCACCAGCACCATTATTGCTGTAAAAACCACCAACACCATTAATATTGTTAAAGCCGCCGCCGCCGCCACCACCATCAGTACAATTACTGATGAGACCTTCACCATTATTAATGGTGTTATTGTTAAAGCGACCACCTCCACTATTAGTACTTACTATCACTTAAAACACTTACACGAGTGTTAATACATTGCTGTTAAAAAGTCCACCTTCGTATTACTGTTACCAACACCATCCACCATATTCTTTATTACCTTCACAACAACAATATCTGTTACTGCCATTTATTAATACCTATAACAACACCATTATTTTTATTGCTGACAATTTTCATGACTTAAAACGAATATTACTACCACCTATTATTATTTGCTACTACTTTCTTGCACCCTGTTTGTTACCGATATTACTATGAACACCACCGATATTACTATTACTACGACCACCACCACCATGATCCACCATGTCTGGCTGGTCTCCAGAAGTCAAGCCTTGGGCTCAACGCCAACAGCCACACCACCACCACCTGCTCTCCCAATACCTTGCGATGTTTAAATTTCGGTATCTTGCATACCAAGAGATACATGGTCTTCTAGTGTTAATATATCATACAACAAATCTCCAGTATGAGCCAAAACACGTGTATTATTGCTTTGTTTCTCTAAACTCCAATGGTTTTAGCTTGGATATATTTGCCGTTCAGGGGGGTTGGCTTTTCAAAATCCTTGCCATACCCCTATATATTCCCTTATTCCTGAACGGCTCCTGGGGAACTTTTCTAAATCAAGCAGTGGATAGGAATCCTTAAGTATTGTATCTAGGTAAATTAATTTTTGTGTAATTAGTTCTAGGTAAACTTGCATTTCTTGCTAGACTGAGTAGACTTGACTAACGTCGAAAATAGTAAAATTGACTAATGACGTGTTTGTAAAAACAATGCATCATTACCAGATTGAAAATCTTGGACGGGAGCTGTAACCAAGCTCATTTGTCGAGGGGATGCGAAGAGAATTGGAATGAAAAAAAAACTGTAATGTACTTTTAACTACAGCACTAAACCCGTATACAAAACGTTTCAGAAAACGCTAATAGATCATTATTCACAGGGAAGCACTAAACTCGTAGAGGTCCCTCAGTGTTTGCGATATGGGAACTAATCCGGGTTGATCTGAGGAAGGGAAGGGTAGCTAAAATTAAATCATGAGTCCTTCACCTGCATCTCTTTAACCTTATAATGATTATTACTAACAATCTTAAGTACACAGCCCGGTCCCAGACCAGACTTCCTGGTGGATCAAGACCTGATCAAGGAGGCTGTTACTACTGGCCGCTCGTAGTCCAATATACGAACCATATCTCGGCTGGTCAGGAAAGATAAGTCAGAAGCAAATACTAAAATCTGACACGTGTGCAATGTTGGCAAGGAGATGGAATACCTGAATTCTGAGCGAATCGTCAGTTTCCTCTCATTAGAGCTGCCAAAAAAATGTTTAAAGTTGCATAATTGGTCCATTCATTAAAAGCCTGTCTCCATCCTCCCTCGAAAAAAAAAAACTTTACAAAGAGCTACTGATGGGAAATTAGGGACTTGTATGTATATTTTAAACAATTACGCATTGTATGTTTTAATAAAAATCCTGTTTATTTACCCTCTGTCCTTTCCAATTCCAGGAGAATAACAACAACCGGCCCGAGTCCCCGCCTTTATAAACAGCCAAGTTGCCATTTTTAGCATCATTTCCGTATTCAGTAACTCAACATTGGCAGTTTTATTTCCGATGCATTTTTGTCTTTCATAAAGTCGAGACAGAAGCTGACATCTAAGAGTACACCCATCACGGAGGATGGTCACGGGGATGGGCACGGGGATGGTCACGGGGATGGTCACGGGGATGGTCACGGGGATGGTCACGGGGATGGTCACGGAGGATGGTCACAGATTGCCTTGTCAAGTGTGCCGGCGAACTTGGGATAATGATAATATATAATCTTTATTTCTACAAGTACATGGTATACACGTCTAGCTGATATCAATGACATGCTACTAGTATATAGAAATCCGCTTGTTATGCTGAGCATTTCTGGCAAATTAGGTCAATTTTGCCCCAGGATGCGACCCACACCAGTCGACTAACACCCAGGTACCCATTTTACTGATGGGTGAACATAGACAAGGAAACGCGTTCAATGTTTCTACCTTTGCCGGTAATCGAACCCGGACACTGTGTGAAGCGAGAGCTTTTGCCACCAAGCCACGGGCAGCCAGTACTCATTTTACTATGCATGTTTTCTTACAAGATACTCAACATCAATTTCTTAACGCTTCCTGTAAACTTACAAATGCAATTGTACATAAAACTCACACTATGGAAATGTTAGACGTTTCAGTCCGTTCTGGACTACAAGTCACAGGTGACTTAGTGTTTCAAGACACCGAGACGTTGTCTAAAGTTTCCTCTCTAAGTGTGGGGGTTGTTTGTGAATTGTTCCAGCTACGGCTTCGTGATTTTCGTTCATAATTTTTTTTTCCATATTTTAAATCCAAGCAAGTCGAGATATCTTTGGAAACGTGGAGACCGAAAATAATCAGGAAACTCTCAAATCTGTAAGATTTTCACTCGAGATACTATAATGGGTTTGCGGGATGAGGATGTTCTTGCCTAGTCTTAAACTGCTATGCTCTTCTGGGTATCTTTGAGGAAACGTATCGCCACGCAGTGGCTTCATCAGTCTTATACAAAGAAGAATGGTGAAAATCAGGAGTAGTTTGAGGTAATCAGTCCCTCAGCCTGGAGTCGATGTTATAGGCTCCAGACTGACGAACTGATTACCTTAAACTCCTTCTCATTTTCACAATTCTTCTTTGTATTGAAAAGACGAAGCCACGATGGGGCGAAACGTTTCTTCAATAAAGTTACCCAAGTGTTGCACATGTGACTACTTTACCAACACCCATTTCCTTCCTTGTCTTAGGGTTGATCTCACACAGGGTTGTGGGAGTCTGTCAAAATTCCAGTGACTAGAAATATGATCTTAATTACACAACCTGCACATAGAAAGAAACTTCGACGACATTTCGGTCCTACTTGGACCATTAAAATTTACATGGAGAATAAATACATAGCGGCGAGAAGCAGACCCATCAGAATGCTAGGTCCCTTTGCTAGAAATTTATAACGTTAAGCTCAACAATACTGCCATAACACACTGATCACACACCACTTTGGCTCGCACACCTGATCCCAAAATTAAGATGTGAAACTAAAATGCAGTATGCACAGAAAATGAACTAAACTAATATTTTTATTACTCACTTTTAAGTTAACATTTATAATATAGTTTTTGTCAGTGAAAAGGCAGGTGAAGGTTGATGCTCTTATTTTTTCTTGTGCAGGTGAACGGCGGCTCGGTGGCGGCCACGGCAGGACTCCAGGCAGGAGACGCCATCGTCAGCATTAATGGGAAGGATGCTCTCTCTCTCAGGCACAAAGAGGCACAAGAGGCCATCGTCAAAGCTGGAAATCATTTTGACCTCGTCGTTCAGAGGTGAGTACCTGAGACAATTCCCTGGGAAGAGAGTGTAAACAAACTAGTGTGCAGTTAGGGAAGGGGGAACACTATTGTTATTACCCTTTCTAGAAAGCGTGGGTAGAATCAACGGTAGCGCTGTGCGGTGTGTTTTGGAATTACGGAACGGCTGTTTCTTTACTGCATGTCAACGTTGGAAATTAAATATATTGTTCAGGAGTGCTGCTGTATGTATCCCTGCACTTGAATGTAACTCAGATCAGCTTACTGTTAGTGATAAATGTGTACGCTTCCTCCCCCCCCCCCTCTCCTTTTACACGACATGACACCAACGAAATCCTAGAAATAATTATACTGGTCAGGGACGAAAATGGATATATATATTATATATATATATTAATATAATATATATATATATATATATATATATATATATATATATATATATATATATATATATATTTCCACAATATCCAAGTCACTAGTGACAATCACTAATGACAACTGTGTGCATGGAAGCTTAACAAGTCAGCGGGCATTGATGAGTAGCTTTCAAGGGTTCTAAAGGAATATAAGGAGGAACCTGGCAAAGCAAACCAAATGGGTATCGTACCAGATAAGTGGAAAGTGGCAAATGCGATACTCTCTTAGAAATCAGGAGATAAGTTCTAAGCTTCAAATTATAGATCAGTCAGCTTAATTGTGGGAAAGTTGGAGTAAGTAATTACTGATGTAATTCAAAGCCATTTAGAATGTTATAATTTATTCAGCGAATCTCATCAGTTTTACAAAGGGGCGTTCTTGCCTTACGAATTTATTAACTTTTATTTTTTTCTGCTAAGGCATTCGAGGCGGTAGACCAAGACCAAGAATGCGAGTGTATATGGGCTTCAGTAAGGCTTTGATAAAGTTTACACAAGAGTGATTAAAAGAGTAAGGGCACGTATTATAGGAGGAGAAATCTGGGTCGAGGTATGGCTAACAGATAGGCAACAAATTAATGTTGAAAATCAGAATGGGGACCCATTAAAAAGTGATGTGCCACAGGGGTCAGATTAGGATCCTTGTTCACAATTCCTAAGGGCACTAAAAAGCTACAGAATGAACTGGATAGGTTGATGTGGTTGGAGAAGTGACAGATGCAATTCAGTGCAGACATGTTAGCTTCTAATCTTAAGAAAAAACATGGCACTTGTAAGCTAAATAATGTAGAGCTAAGTCAGTGAGTGTGAAAAAGATTAGGAGTTCTAGTTAGCAGAAATTTTAAGCCAAGACAAAAATTTAAGTGCTCACGACAAATCACATAGAATTCTTGGCTTCATATCAAAAGTATAAAATAAATCCTAAGGTTATACTTCAACTTTATATATCTTTGGTTTAGCATTTAGATTGTTGCTCAGTTCTGGTTTCCATATTACAGGATGGGCTTAAATGCGCTGGAAAATGTACAGAGAAGGATGATGTTCCTCTGTACTAGAAACCTTTCCCATGAAAGTATGCTGAAGGCATGAGTTAGCACACTCTGGAAAGATGTAGAATTAGGCGGGGGGATATTACTGCAATGTATAGGAGAACAGGAATAAATAAAGGGGATAAAGGAGTGCTTAAAATCTCTAACAGAGACAGGACTCTCAGTAATGGATTAAAGTTTTACAAATTTAGATTTAGAATGGATATAGGGAAATACTGCATTAAGGCAAGAACTTTGGGTAGCTTTGAGTAAAAGTTGGACGGGTACATAAATGTGTGTGGGTGGGTGAGAGTTGAACCTGCTAGCATGAGCCGATATGCCTACTGCCGTGTTCTTTCTTGTGTGATCTTATCTGATTAGGTTCTAAAGGTTTACCTGGAGAGGGTTTCGGGGGTCAACACCCCTAGACTCGGTCTGAGACCAGGCCTCGTGGTGGATCAGGGTCTGATCAACCAGGCTGTTAGTGCTGGCCGCACGCAAACTGACGTACGAACATCACCCCGGCTGGTCAGGTACTGACTTTAGGTGCCTGTCCAGTGCCTTCTTGAAGACAGCCAGGGGTCTATTGGTAATCCCCCTTATGTATGATAGGAGGCAGTTGAACAGTCTTGGGCCCCGGACACTTATTGTGTTCTCTCAGTGTACTCTGTTTTTCAGGTGGTGAGGTGGTGATATTTTCAGAATAAAATCTCATGACGTGAGTCTTGGTCATATATGACCACCCCACTCACTGGCTGAGCACAACTTCTGACATATTTGTGCTAGGTTTCCACGTCATACTGGGTCACTGTCACTCCCGAAATAGGTCATAGGTATGATTTTGTAGGATTGTACATGAAGTATACATTGTACATGTTTACTGACGAAAAGCATGACAAAAATAATCTTAGAGCCTCGGGTTCTGGAATTCGGGATAAGCCCAGCAGAGATGTTTGACAATTAACTCCCTCTTACATAAAGATGCAAGTATTTCTCTAGTCTCAGGGTCGTTGAGAAGTGGAATAACTTGGATGAGGAAATGGTGGAGATAAATTAAATCCACAGCTTCAAGAGTAAGTATGATTAGGTTCAAAAGACCAGAAATCGGTGATGCTGATCAAAGTAGTCTAGATGGCAGGGGCAAGAATAAAGTCTCGACCTCTGCAAACACGCTTGCATACACCCATCTGCATACGCACTGGCACATGCATGCACAAGCGGCCGATTAAACTAACCTACTGGCTCCACAGAGCTAGAGACAGGATCCTGCAACAGAGAGCGTGCCCGAAGACCACCCGATACTACATTTGTCTACCAGGACTGGGACAGAACAATAACTGAGAAGAAACAGCTGAGGGAGTACGTGAAAACCCGTCAGGCACGGAGAAGAGAAGAGGGTCAGTAGGGAGCACCCAACATCGAGGAACTCCTCCAGATGCAACCACAACCCCTTTTCCAGTGGGGCCCACCTCTGGGTCAGCCCCCACTTCCCCAGCACCAACACAAACCCTTTCCCCTTCACCTCACACACTTCCCCTTCATGTCTACAACCTTATCTCTGACCCCTTTCCAGGTAGTGACACACCAACCCCACCTCTACCTTCCCTTCTCCTCTTGCATGAGTAAAATGCTAAAAGAGAAAACGCAAACCAGTGTATGGTAAGGGAAAGTAAAATCTGTTTTTGATGCACAAATGCAGATACATCATCAAACAGTAATGATGAGATGACAGAACAAATTGCTGAGGTAACTCCAAACATTATAGCTGTCGCTGAGAGAAAGCTGAGCAAAATATCGAATGCAATATTTCCAGAGGGATATAGTGATAAGGAAAAATGGTAAACAAAGGAGGTAGAGGAGTGACACTGTTAATCAGGAATTAGTGGAGCTTTGATGAGGTGAGAAGGGGGGGGGGAAACAGGCACAAAATTTCATATGGGGCTCAGTTAAGAGGGGAACCAAAAGTAGTAGTTCGTGGTATACAACCTATAACTTAAAAAGTCACTTAATATAAGATTATAGCAGGAATATGAAAACAGTAGTGATGGTTGACACAGCAGAACTCGTGAAATCGTGATAACACGATGGCGGTTTTGAAGAGACTTGAGCAAAAGCACGCACAATCATGTTAAAGCTCCATAACGAAATAACAGATACGAGATAGGAGAAAGGGATAGATGGACTGCATTTTCTTATACTGCAAGGAAGCATTTGACACTACCCCACAAGAGGCTGGGACAAGAACTTAAGGTGCAGGCAAGAATAACAGGGAACGAACACCAGTGGATTAAAGAGTTCCTTAGAGAAAGGAAACAAAGTGTATGAGGGAAGTTGAGGCACGGGAGCTAGGAGCTTGGGATCAACCCTTGCAACTACTTATAAGCAAGTGTACACATACAAACGCACATGCACACACTGAAGCTTGAGGTTTAAACGTTTGATTAATCTAATTCAGACAGTAAAGGGTGAGAAGAGAAGCTTCACAGTTGTGTTATAATTTACTTAAGACAATAAAGAGGAGGACAGCTGTGCAGAGCTCTTGAGAAGTCTTGCCAGGTGTTGAGTAGTATCAAGTGGGGACGTCAACACTGATATAACACCACGTATGGTAAAAACCTTGAACACACTGCTGTTGTATAAGGCTTGAAAAACTTGTATTATTTTAGTCTGTTTTCATATATTAAGATGACTGGTCGAATTACTTAATTTTTCTCAGATTTTAAAAAGGCTTAATTGGACTAAACATAATTGAATTTCATAGAGATTGTGTGTGTGTGTGTGTTTTTGTGTACTCACCTAGTTGTGGTTGCAGGGGTCGAGTCATAGCTCCTGGCTCCGCCTCTTCACTGGCCGCTACTGGGTCACTCCCTGCGCCATGAGCTTTATCATACCTCTTCTTAAAGCTATGTATGGAGCCTGCCTCCACTACATCAGTTCCTAAACTATTCCACTTCCCGACCACTCTGTGACTGAAGAAATACTTCCTAACATCTCTGTGATTCATCTGAGTCTTCAACTTCCAACTATATCCCCTTGTTGCTGTGTCCCATCTCTGGAACATTCTGTCTCTGTCCACTTTGTCAATTCCTCTCAGTATCTTATATGTTGTTATCATGTCCCCCCTATCTCTCCTGTCCTCCAGTGTCGTCAGGTCGATTTCCCTTAACCTCTCCTCGTAGGACATACCCCTTAGCTCCGGGACTAGTCTTGTTGCAAACCTTTGCACTTTCTCGAGCTTCTTCACGTGCTTGGCTAGGTGTGGGTTCCAAACTGGTGCTGCATACTCCAGTATGGGCCTAACGTACACAGTGTACAGGGTCCTGAACGATTCTTTGTTAAGATGTCGGAATGCTGTTCTTAGGTTTGCTAGGCGCCCGTATGCTGCAGCAGTTATTTGGTTGATGTGCGCCTCAGCGGTGTACCTGGTGTTATACTCACCCCAAGGTCTTTTTCCTTGATTGAGGTTTGCAGTCTCTGGCCCCCTAGGCTGCGGTCTCTTTGCCCTTCCCCAATCTTCATGACTTTGCACTTGGTGGGGTTGAACTCCAGGAGCCAATTGCTGGACCAGGCTTGCAGCCTGTCCAGATCCCTTTGTAGTTCTGCCTGGTCCTCGTCCGACTGAATTCTTCTCATCAACTTCACATCATCTGCAAACAGGGACACTTCGGAGTCTATTCCTTCCGTCATGTCGTTCACAAATACCAGAAACAGCACTGGTCCCAGGACTGACCCCTGTGGAACCCCGCTCGTCACCGGCGCCCACTCTGACACCTCACCACGTACCATGACTCGCTGCTGTCTTCCTGACAGGTATTCCCTGATCCATTGTAGTGCCTTCCCTGTTACCCCTGCCTGGTCCTCCAACTTTTGCACTAATTTCTTGTGTGGAACTGTGTCAAACGCCTTCTTACAGTCCAAGAATATGCAATCTACCCACCCCTCTCTCTCTTGTCTTATTGCTGTCACCCTGTCGTAGAACTCCAGTAGGTTTGTGACACAGGATTTCCCGTCCCTAAAACCATGTTGGCCGTCGTTGATAAGCTCATTCCTTTCTAGGTGCTCCACCACTCTTCTGACTATCTTCTCCATGACCTTGCATACTATACATATCAGTGACACTGGTCTGTAGTTTAGTGCTACGTTCCTGTCTCCTTTTTTAAAAATTGGAACTGTTTACCTCTCTCCAGGTAAACATTTGCAGTCTTCCATACCTCAGGTAGTTGCCCTGTTTCGATAGATGTGTTGAAGATCATTGTTAGGGGTACACATAGCTCCTCTGCTCCCTCTCTCAGGACCCATGGAGAGATGTTATCCGGCCCCATCGTCTTTGAGGTATCTAGCTCACTTAGTAGCCTCTTCACTTCCTCCTCAGTTGTGTGTATTGTGTCCAGTACCTGATGGTGTACCCTACCTCTCCTCCTTTCTGGAGGCCCTTCTATCTCCTCTGTGAACACTTCTTTGAATCTCATGTTGAGCTCCTCACACACTTCACGGTCATTTCTTGTAACCTCCCCTCCTTCCTTCCTCAGCCTGATCACCTGGTCCTTGACTGTTTTTCTCCTCCTGATGTGTGTGTGTGTGTGTGTGTGTGTGTGTGTACTCACCTATTTGTACTCACCTATTTGTGGTTGCAGGGGTCGAGTCATAGCTCCTGGCCCCGCCTCTTCACTGATTGCTACTAGGTCCTCTCTCTCCCTGCTCCATGAGCTTTATCAAACCTAGTCTTAAAACTATGTATGGTTCCTGCCTCCACTATGTCGCTTTCTAAGCTATTCCACTTCCTGACAACTCTATGACTGAAGAAATACTTCCTAACATCCCTTTGACTCATAGGAGTCTTCAACTTCCAATTATGACCCCTTGTTTCTGTGTCCCCTCTCTGGAACATCTTGTCTCTGTCCACCTTATCTATTCCTCGCAGTATTTTATATGTCGTTATCATGTCTCCCCTAACCCTCCTGTCCTCTAGTGTCGTCAGGCCGATTTCCCTTAACCTTTCTTCGTAGGACAATCCCCTTAGCTCTGGGACTAGTCTTGTTGCAAACCTTTGCACTTTCTCTAATTTCTTGACGTGCTTGACCAGGTGTGGGTTCCAAACCGGTGCTGCATACTCCAGTATGGGCCTGACGTATATGGTATACAGAGTCTTGAATGATTCCTTAGTGAGGTATTGGAACGCTATTCTTAGGTTTGCCAGCCGCCCGTATGCTGCAGCAGTTATCTGATTGATGTGTGCCTCAGGAGATGTGCTCGGTATTATACTCACCCCAAGATCTTTTTCTTTGAGTGAGGCTTGCAGTCTTTGGCCACCTAGACTATACTCTGTCTGCGGTCTTCTTTGCCCTTCCCCGATATTCATGACTTTACATTTGGCAGGGTTAAATTCAAGGAGCCAGTTACTGGACCAGGCTTGCAGCCTGTCCAGGTCTCTTTGTAGTCCTGCCTGATCCTCGACTGATTTTATTCTTCTCATTAACTTCACATCATCTGCAAACAGGGACACTTCTGAGTCTATCCCTTCCGTTATGTCATTCACATATACCAAAAACAGTACAGGTCCTAGGACTGACCCTTGTGGAACTCCACTCGTCACAGGTGCCCACTCTGACATCTCGTCACGTACCATGACTCGTTGTTGCCTCCCTGTCAGATATTCTCTGATCCATTGCAGTGTTTTTCCTGTTACGTGTGCCTGATCCTTTAGTTTTTGCATTAACCTCTTGTGAGGAACTGTGTCGAACGCCTTCTTGCAGTCCAAAAAATGCAGTCTATCCACCCTCTCTCTCGTGTCTTACTTCTGTTACCTTATCATAAAACTCCAGTAGGTTTGTGACACAGGATTTTCCTTCCCTGAAACCGTGCTGGTTGTCGTTTATAAGCTTGTGTCTTTCTAGGTGCTCCACCACTCTCCTCCTGATGATCTTCTCCATGACTTTGCATACTATACACGTCAGTGACACAGGTCTGTAGTTTAATGCCTCGTGTCTGTCTCCTTTCCTTAAAAATTGGGACTACATTTGCCATCTTCCACGCCTCAGGTAGTTGCCCAGTTTCAATGGATGTGTTGAAGATTTGTGTTAGTGGCACACACAACATCTCTGCTCCCTCTCTAAGGACCCACGGAGAAATGTTGTCCGGTCCCACCGCTTTTGAGGTATCGAGTTCACATAGCAGCTTCTTCACCTCCTCCTCGGTTGTGTGTATTTCATCCAGCACTTGTTGGTATACCTCCCTATTCTGAATTCCTGGAGTCCTACCTGTCTCCTGTGTAAATACTTCTTTAAATCTCATGTTGAGCTCCTCACATACCTCTTGGTCGTTTATTGTGAACTCCCCACCTTCCTTTCTCAGCCTGATTACCTGGTCCTTGACTGTTGTTTTCCTCCTGATGTGGCTATACAACAGCTTCGGGTCAGACTTGACTTTTGATGCTATATCATTTTCATATTGTCGCTGAGCCTCCCTTCTTACCTGTGCATATTCGTTTCTGGCTCTTCGGCTAATCTCTTTATTTTCCTGGGTCCTTTGTCTTCTGTACTTTTCCATTCTCTATTACACTTACTTTTTGCCTCCCTACACCTCTGGGTGAACCAAGGACTCGTTCTGGTCTTCCCATTACTTCTGTTTCCTTGGGGACAAACCTCTCCTCTGCCTCTTTGCATTTGGTTGTCACATATTCCATCATTTCTTTTACTGGTTTTCCTGCCAATTCTCTCTCCCACTGAACGTCTTGTAGGAAGTTCCTCATGCCTGTGTAGTCCCCCTTTTGTAGTTTCGTTTCTCCTTCCTATTCCTGCTCCCTCTCCACTTGTAGCTCAACTATATAATCAAAACACAGAACCAAATGATCACTAGCTCCAAGGGGCCTTTCATACGTGATATCCTCGATGTCCGAACTACTCAAGGTGAATACTAGGTCCAGTCTTGCTGGATCATCCCCACCTCTCTCTCTGGTAGTGTCTCTAACATGTTGATGCATGAGGTTTTCCAGTACCACATCCATCATCTTGGCTCTCCATGATTCAGGACCCCCATGGGGCTCTAGGTTTTCCCAATCAATCTCTTTGTGATTGAAATCACCCATAACTAGTAACTTTGCTCTCCCCATGTGGGCTCTTCTGGCTACCTCGGCTAGTGTGTCTACCATTGCTCTGTTGCTCCGTCGTATTCTTCTCTTGGCCTCCTGCAGTTCTGTGGCGGGTTGTACATTACAACAATTATCACCTTATGGCCCTCAGACTGAATTGTTCCTACTATGTAGTCCCTTTCACCCATTCCATCCATTCCTTCCACTTCCTCAAATCCCCACCTGTTCTTAATGAGCAGTGCAACTCCTCCTCCCCTCTGCTCCCTCTATCTTTCCTGAGGATTTGATATCCGGGTGGGAAGATTGCATCTGTTATCATCCTGGTGAGTTTCGTTTCTGTGAGTGCTATTATGTCTGGGGATGTCTCCTTTATTCTTTCATGCCACTCCTCACATTTATTTGTTATACCATCTGCATTTGTATACCAAACCTTTAACTTCTTTTCTAAAACCGTAGTCTGGGGGTATGTTGGGGTTGGGAAAGTGGGAGATCTGATGGGAACTATGGGTGGTTGGTGTGAAGGTGGAGTTTGTACTGAGGTGGGTGGAATCATTGGGTATGGCATGTGTGTTTTGGGTTAGGTTGTTTGGTTGCATTGGGGTTGTCCAGGTTGGGGAACATCTATATTTTTTTTATATATATATATATATATATATATATATATATTATATATATATATATATATATATATATATATATATTTTTTTTTATATATATATATATATATATATATATATATATATATATATATATATATATATATATATATATATATATATATATATAAAACATTGATTTAAACTCCAAATAACTAGAGTAAATTACTCAGGAATATCTGCAATATATATTAAAATGAACGAAAACTGCCTTTATGGTTTTTGGTGCTTGGTATTTATATGACCATCCTGCATGTCTGCATTCTTTAAGGCAGTGAGGTGTTGACACGTGATTGACTGATTAGGTATTTGAATTAACGAACAGGCGTACCTAATAGTGTCCTATATCTGTGTGCGTGTGCGTACTTATATCGATATTGTACATCACTCGAGGGAGGTTTCTTGATGCTGGTGAGGGGCTCTTGATATAAGGTATGGAACCTTCTCTTCCCTTTCTTGGATCGCACCTGATTGCATCCCATTTCCCCAGGCACTGTATGACCCCCTATGAGTTTAGCTCTACTTTCCCCCTTGAATGTAATAAGTATGGTACAACATTTAGTTTTAGCCGGTGCTGTTTAAACGAAGAACTTTTAATGTAGTTTTAAAAGACGATGACACAAGCGTGTTTTTGTATAAACTTGGGAATAACCTCGTAAGAGTTAAAAACTCCAAGACCTCAGTGAGTGTTATCAATGCTCAGTCTTAGTGTGTCCCGAGAGCTTCCTCAGGAAACGTCTGACACACATGTCATTGGTCGTAATTGTAAGGTTAAGATAAGGGATCGTCGCTTTTAGTGTATTTCCACATCACAAATCTGTTCAGTTGTTGACGCTGACTGTTCTCCTGTTTCTAACTGTTCACCTTTACACCTTCTGAAAGTTATTGAAAGTAGATTTATTTCATATATATACATATGAATGTGTGTGTGTGTGAGAATGTGCACATGTATGTATATGTATGCTGTCGTATCTGAGCGCTTCTGCAAAGACAGTGATTATGTATGAGTGGTGAAAGTGTTGAATGATGATGAAAGTATTTTCTTTTTGGGGATTTTCTTTCTTTTTGGGTCACCCTGCCTCGGTGGGAGACGGCCGACTTGTTGAAAAAAAAATATTATATATATATATATAAATTTTGGTATTTTAACATTTATATGAGGTTTATATCAATATATCTTGGTCTCCATGATTCAGGACCCATGGCTCTAGGTTTCAACAATCTTTGATTGAAATCACCATAAAGTAATTGTCTATGTTGGAGTTGATCTATTGCTGTTTATATCCTGGTATATATATCATATATATATATATATATATATATATATATATATATATATATATATATATATCCTGTGTATTGTGCACTTGTATATATACGTGTATACGACTTATGTAGACTTGGATTAAAAAATTACTTAGACATCAGTCTTAAAAAAAAAATGTCAGGTGGAGTTGATCTTGCGTTTATATCATGGAAACCCATAGACCAAAGATAACGAGTTACATAAGTTATTCATCGGTGAAAGGAAACACACAAAGCCATACTGTAGGTATGTAAAAAATAGATTCAGCTTAATATTAAATATTGATTGTAGCTCTTAGGTAAAACTGTCCTGAAGGATTGCGAGTCGCATAAAAATTGACGTATAGCATTTCTGACGGTTCATAGCATTTTTTAGGTCTGCTTCTTCATCTTCATTCTTAATTAAAATTCTTAGTAGTCCAGAAAAGCAAGTATGATGATGCAATTTTTTTATTTTTAGAAATTGGTAGATTAAGGGCTACAAAACTCATTAAAAGAACACATCTCCCTCTCAGTGAGAGACACTCATTCCAAGTTTAAATCCGATCAGGCGAGGCTTTCTTCTGTTATTACACGGAAACAAAAGCTATGAATGGGCTGTACAACATTGTTTATAGGGCGCCCACATACGTATCTTTCTCTACATACATTACGTCAGCGTGAAAATTTGAAGCCAATTGAATAAGGCGTTCTCAAGTTATAAACGTTATTCTCTCAAATTTTCTACAATTCTGTGGGAAATAATGTTTTATTTTAAAATCTTAATTGAAATAATTTCTTTAAAAATTGACAAACTGGCATCCACTCAGCCCAAAATCAACACAAAGTACTTCCAATTACGATACAATAACATATAGGGTTTGAAGCCCACTAAGTAATTTTCCAGTAACTGATCTGATTTCAAGGATTCTAAGTTGACCCACGACATTGATCCCCACACAAAATGTAAAACAAATTTAGTTTGTACCAGATGAGGCGAGACACAAGTGGCTGCTGCTTAGACACAACACCCTGGACGAGACACAAGTGGCTGCTGCTCAGACACAACACCCTGGGCGAGACACAAGTGGCTGCTGCTCAGACACAACACTGCCCATGGAGCGCAGAACACACTGGGGGCCAGGCTGCTCAGACACAACACCCTGGGCGAGACACAAGTGGCAGCTGCTCAGACACAACACCCTGGCGAGACACAAGTGGCTGCTGCTCAGACAACACCCTGGGCGAGACACAAGTGGCTGCTGCTCAGACACAAGTGGCTGCTGCTCAGACACAACACCCTGGGCGAGACACAAGTGGCTGCTGCTCAGACACAACACCCTGGGCGAGACACAAGTGGCTGCTGCTCAGACAACACCCTGGGCGAGACACAAGTGGCTGCTGCTCAGACACAACACCCTGGGCGAGACACAAGTGGCTGCTGCTCAGACAACACCCTGGGCGAGACACAAGTGGCTGCTGCTCAGACAACACCCTGGGCGAGACACAAGTGGCTGCTGCTCAGACACAACACCCTGGGCGAGACACAAGTGGCTGCTGCTTAGACACAACACCCTGGGCGAGACACAAGTGGCTGCTGCTCAGACAACACCCTGGGCGAGACACAAGTGGCTGCTGCTCAGACAACACCCTGGGCGAGGGCGAAATTATTAGAGGAAGACCGAAAACCAAAGGTCTTGCTCTTTAAATAAAGATTATCTGCTGTCTTGTCTAAGACAGGAAAGGTCAAGATAGTATAAGAGAAGGTCCTCTTCCCACTCATTGGTTCCTCATGCTACACAGCTGGCATCAAGTGGGTGACGACAATTGCCATGCCATTTTGAGTTATAGTATCTCCTTTGGCATAAATCATGAGGATATGTACCTTTTCGTCAAAATTTGCTGATACTTAGACAATAATACCCAACAAATTTTGGATATGGATCGTGGAATATAACAAAAAAATTCAATAGTCGTACTTGATTGTGATGTGTACTTACTGTACTATGAGTGAATTTGTCACGATAGTGTGAATTGCTTTGTAAATAAAATAAGTATCTGATTAACCAGTTAAAGAACTGTATTGATTTTGCACAAGTTTATCAAGTCAGTGCCTGATTAGCCGGACTGTGGTACTTATGTTGGACTTCATGTAGCTAGCACCAACAGCCTGTTTGATCAGGCTATCCATCGGGCCTCAATGGCATTGACCCTCGGAACACCCCAGGTAGGTTCCAGGTAGACAGCTTCAAACTAAAATTGTAAGTCTTCTGTTAACTGACAAGAGTCGTTACCTACATTTGTTTTGCATCTCCTGTCACGAGTTTTATTTAAGTGTTGTCGAATCACTTTACATTAAATAGGATTGCTAGTGTCAAATTTTACTATTGTAAAGGTTTAAATGAAAAAAACATTGCTTAGTAGTGTAACCCACAAAGTATGCTGGTTGAAACTCGGGCGAGCCAGTCCTAAACCTCCATCCGTTCTGAGAGTTGTTTACATTCGTGTTATTACGATTTGGAGAGTTAATTATATTAGTCACTTGTTTCTTAAGAGAGGCGAAGTCTTGAGTCTTCACATAGTTTTCTTAACGATATTATAAAGTTAATCTTTCACACGAGGCATAATAATTGTGTTCTTGTGTTAGCATTGTTTCTTGTGTTTTGCATTCGAAATATCTAGTTTTGAAATTTTGTATTGTTAGCTTTGTTTATGGCTAAGTCATTTTAGGATACTTCAGATCATTGCTAGTGACCACTCGGAGGTACATAGGCGAGCGGGTAACCAAAGATTTTTACAATGTTTAACGTTATCTCTAAAACTTGTTGGTTTACATTAATCCCCACTTCGGGATAATTCTAATACATCTCTGACTGCTTTACTGTACTAATGTACCCAGGTCTCTAAAGCATGCATCATAGCCCGACTGATCAAGAGCTGACTTCGGGGAACATGTAAAGTTCCCTTTTGAAGACAGTATGGGGTCTTTAGTAATTCCCTTTATGAATTAAGAGTTATCTTAATGTGATCATTGCAGCCCTGCTTTTCATCAGGGGTATTCTGCACCATCTACCTAGCCGTTTGCTTTTGTAGGGATTCATTTCGGTGTTTAAATTTCGGACGAATCCCTCTGGACTTTTTCCGGGTGCGAATACAGGAGTACAGTTCAATAAACCTAAGTATTTCCAGTAATGTAGGTGCTTGATTGAATGTATACAGTCAATGAAGGTTCTCGGTACATTCTCCAGATCTGCAAATTCGTCTGCCTTACAACAGGACGTAATGTTTGGCAGTATTCTAGTCTAAACACAACGTGACTTTAAGGGTATCATTGACGTGGCTTCTCTTGTTTTGAAGGTTCTAGTTGTCTAATCTATAATTTCCCTTGCGTTGTGATAACATTGTTCTGATTCTTGAATAAGAGATTGTCCGCGTCTTCACATTATCACTTCTAGGTCCATCGCATTAATCTTTCCCTCTATTGAATTGATTTACTTATAATCTGTTGGCGTTTATATTTCCTCATTTTTTAATAGTGAAGCAACTGAAATTTGCCCTCATCAAAGTTCTTTTATGTAGCCTACTGGAAGACTTGCTTTAGATCAGCTTGGAAGTTTGTCCCCACTGGATGCCACTCGTACTAATTCTAGTCTCTTTTTTTTTCTAATTTCGCACCATCAGACAACTTAGTGATTTTTAGAGGTTATCCTTGTTTCAAAATGAATCATACGAAGGTGAACAAGTCTGAAATTTCCCTTCCGGAAATTGAGATCTGACTAGATGTAAGTGAGGTCTTCCCCAGGGAACAACGTAGGACTTTTGTTTTTGTTTTACAAAGCTCTAAAGAGCCCCTGAGCGAATCATCACATAAAGAACAACTGTATTGGCGGCGGCGGAAAGAATGGGGGGGGGGAGGTAAAGACACCATTTGAAAATGGGAGGAAAGCAAAAGTTGACCTGTTGGAGGAACCACTATGAAGGTTGGTAACGTCTTCTGCATTTTATTCCTTGATTTTGAATACTTTTTTTTTTTCTAGTGATGCATTATTTTTGTGTGGATAGTAACTGAACGTAGCTTTATTAGAAAAATCATAAACTAGTAGTAGTACTAGTAATAATAATAGTGATTATATTTTAATAAATACATGTTAAAATTTTATTGTTAATGTAGTTTTAAAAAACTCATAATGTTCAGCACAGTGTAATGTTTGGGTGAATATATTAGCATAACGCGGGAAGATTGACCATGTTGAAAGTTAATTTCTTCAAGCACCTCGAGTGACTTCATGTGTGGTCTTGATAAGGAGTTTGAAGTAGAGACTCAACTTTGCCGGCGACTACGGTGCCGGATGAATATTAAGATATTCATGGGAGAAGCATTAAACACTTAGAGGCGTAAAATACGTGCGAATGAGAGGTAATGAGATTTGATCCATGGAAAGGTAGGGTAGATAAAATTTCTTGCATCAAGAACCCTTCACAGGCATCAAGGCACCCTTGAAAGGTCGGTGTTGTGTGCTGTGGGTGTGTATATGTGCTCTTACTGACTGCGCTGAATACCTCATTAGTCACAGATCTCTGCATTTTTTTTAAACCTGTTTTTTCCTCCAGCTTTCATGCATTCCTCTTAATAAATAGTTAAGAGTAAAGTACAGTACCGTCACAAAATAGCAACATAATAGTTTAGGGTGGGCTGAAACTGTTCAGTTTTTATTTTCAACTTGTGGGTTGTGAAGGAAGTTAATGGTATATACCTTACCTCTGATGAGTTCGAGAGTTTTTCTACTCCCAGAGCCCGGCCTTGGCCCAGGTTCGACTGGTGGTTTGCCTGGTCAACCAGACCCTCCCTCCCTCCTCCTCCTCCTCCTCCAGCTGCTGCTGGTCTTGCTGCCGCCTCTGCCATATCCATCACAGCCTGGTGATGGATATGGTGGTACCTGGTAAAGACACCTGTTCAGTTTCCTCTTGAAGACTTCTACACTTGCCCCAGTAGTATTTCCGATGTCTTCTAGTAAGATTTTGAATAGCCTGTGGCCACGGACGTTACTACAGTGTTCCCTTATTGTGCCCACTGGACCCTTGCTTTTAACTGGGTTTATTTTCCTCTTCCATATATCTCATTCAGTATATTACGGCAGTGTACAGATTTGGGACAAGACCTTCAAGTACTTTCCAGGTATATATTACCATGTATCCATCTCTCCGCTCCATTGCGTACATATTTAAGACTCAAAGCGTTCCCAGTAATTTAAATGCTTTATTGGCTCTGTGGGCCGTAAACGATCTTTGTACCTGTTCCAACTCTGATATTTCTCCTGTTCTGAGCACAAGCTATTTGAAAAGTGTCACCATTGACATTATTTTCCTTTGAAAGGTCATATTATCCACTCCGTCATCTTCCTGGCTGTCGTGACTTTGTTCTTATGTTCTTTGAAAGAAAGGTCAGCTGACATAATTATTCCGAAGTCTTTCACGTGTTCCCTTCGTTCTATTTGACGATCCTCTTGAGTTTTGTATAGTGTCTCCTTTGAGCTCATTCTTTCCATATTTAAAGCAGCTGGATCTTATCACCATTGAAATTCATGTTGTTTTCCACTGCCCACTGAAAAATCCTGTTTATATTTTCCTGCAGTTTTTGGTGTCCTCTATCGAGGTGACTTTCATGCTTATTTTAGTGTCATCTGCAAATGATACAAAACTTGGGGTTCTGAACTTTTTTTTTTTTATCTCGCTGGTGCTGGATTTTACTGTTTACTACTACTGTGTTTTGTGTTAGAAACCTGAACGTACATCTGCCTACCTTCCCCGCAATGCTTATGGCCTATGATCATTTGGTGTGCAATAACCCCATAATCACATTTGTCAAACGCCTTTGCAAAATGTGTGTGTATCACATCTTTGTTATCATTGGTAAATTAGTGCCAAGAAAGCTGAATGTCAGTAAGACGCCGTGCCGTGGGTGTGAAATTTGTGGCAGCTCCAGGATGGAAAAACTGAAGTGTGCACATTTAGGTATCCCTGAAGGGGGAGGGGGTACCGTATTGCGGTTTCCAGATTTTTTCCTTCGGGGTTAAATATACAACTTGAGAACGGTTCATCCATTCCGCTTCAAACTGTCAGCGCTAGTGTATTGTAACTAGAGAAAGGTCCAGTGTTAAGCAGACCATTACTGGTTTAGGGTTCTATTGATATGAAAGCCTCTTTTGATGGGCTTCAATATTTTAATTCGGGTGTATATTACTTAGGAGGTTGGGATTATTATTCTAATATATGTGCAGATTTGTCAATTTTAACATTAAAATGCATTTTTTTCAGTAAAGTTTGAGTTTTCCTCATTTGAAACTGATCCATCTTATATGGATGATACCTGATGAGTTTAGGCTGCTTAAAGGCAAATTTGCCAACATACTTAAACCTAGCTTCAACAAACTGGAAATCGTTGAATTCGACGCGATAACTAGAGAATGCATCTTCTGGTCCTTTCAAACTTTTATCGTTGCTGTGTTTTGCTCAGTGGGAAGCTCATGTCGTTATTGGGCTTCGTAAGTCCCAGTTTTCGTAAACATTGCGACACTGATTTCTAGTCGGTAACTGGAAAATCTCAGAAATTATTTATACTTGCCAGGACGAAAATAATTTTGCAGTATCAGTTACTAGTGACATGGTCCTGAAACAACTAGGTAGATTGAAGCCAAACAAGTTACTGGGCTGTGATGGACTGTTGTAGTTTTAAAAACGAATGTAAGGAGGAACTTGGCAAACTCTTAGCTAGTTTCTTCAATATATCACTGTAAACAGGTATTGCACTGGATACATGGCAGTTGTGATAACCATTTACAAAGCAGGAGATAATGTAGGTCCTTAGCTTCAAATTAGAGACCAGCCAGCCAAACCTCAATTGTGAGAAAGTTGATGAGATCGATAATTGCGGATGAAGTTCGAAGCTACCTTGAAACATGACTAATCTTAGCACGGTTTTATGAAGAGGCGCTCTTGCTATACGAATTTGCTAACTTATTTTCACTAAGGCACTCGAGGAGGTAGACCAAGGTAAAGAATACATTATTTTGTGTATGGACTTCAGTAAGGCCTTTGGTAAAGTTCCATATAGGAGACTAAGTAGAGGCACATAAAATAGGAGGAGGATTTATCTCCTGGGTCGAGGCATAGTGGATTGATAGGCAACAATTTTTCATTAATGGGAAAAAAATCGGAAGGGGGACCGGTTAAGTGGTGTTCCCCAGGGTTCAGTATTGTGACCCTTGTTTCCATTTTGTAGTGAAACGTTAAAATCTGAAATCAATTTTGTGCACACCCTGTATTTCCCTTGACCTATGAAATTAGTAAACCATTTACCCCCTTCTACCCTTTCCTCTTCAAAAATAAAACATCCATTTGTTTACAAGTGGAAACTTGCATGTTACTAGTGTCTTCACTCGCAGTTGGAAAGTGGTGTGCATGGTTGGCGGCAGTAACTACCCCTACAGGGGCACTGGAATCTAGAAATACCCGAGCTGGAGCCACTGCCAACTCCCTCACCACACAAACAATGCCAACCTTACCAAGGACGAGAACAGTGCCAACCTGTTACACTTATGAACTCTCTCTTTATTATACACTCATGACTTTAATGTGGTTATAATTTAACGTACATATTTGTGTGGTAGTATGATGGTGGGTGGCTACAATCACCCATTAAATACCGAGTGTCTACTTTCTTAATTATATTGGAATTTGTTTCCAAAACGATCGTTTGAATAACATAAATATTAAGCTATAAGAGCTGTTTATTAATGAAGGGCGCGCCATATTTCGAACAGTAGCCGCTTGTTGTGTTGACCTTCACGTGGGGAGTCAGTCATGGATGCATTTACTTAATACAAGTCACCGTACGTGTGTGTGTGTGAGAGAGAGAGAACAGTCACCTATATGTGGTTGTAGGGGGGTCAATTAACAGCTTCTGGCCCCGCCTCTTCCCTGGTCATAATAGGTCCCCAGAGGGAGAAAGGGAGAGAGAGGGGGGGAGGGGGGCAATGATAATATACGCATAGAAGGTGCTTGAGGGCCTAGTCCCAAATCTGTACACTGCCATAACACGCTAGAGTGAGAGATAAGGGAGGATGTGTAGAATAAACCCAGTAAAAGGCAGAGTTGCCGCTGTATCAACATCTGTGGACCCCAGACCTTTTAACATCTTATCAGAAGATACCAGAAATGTTGCCGGAACGAGTGTAAGTCTTGAAGAGAAAACTCGATAATTTCCACCATCAAGTGTCGGATCAACCAAGCTGTGATGTATATGTGGGCCAGTGGGCCACCAGTAGCAACAGCCTGGTTTACCAGACGAGAACCAGACAAGCTTGGCTCGGGGTCAAGGTGCTGAGTATGAAAATTCTAAACCCACCAAAGGTAAGTAGAGTTCAAAGGAGTATGGAGGATTAGTATGGCTCTATATAAGAGATACTGTTGAATACTGATTTGGCAGATGGATGGATCCCTCGTTTCTCCCTTCCTTTGTAAGTGTGCGGTGTCGGCGGCTTGCGTGTGCTTGCAGGAGTGGCGTGCTAGCTGTTTTGTGGGCTCTCACTCCTTAACTGTTTATCAAAATTTTCTGCCCCCCACATACATGCACACGCACGCTATACTGAAATATAAAAAAAATATCTCTTGCACAAAAATGGAAGCTTTGAGTGAACTGGACACGCACATGAGAGTGAGTTTAGGTGTGAAGTGGATTTGTCTGTTATGGACAATTATGTTGCTGATCTCCTATTTTATGTTGCTACTTTCTTTTAAATTCCTTGATGTTAAAATTCTTTTGCATAGTTAGTTTCTTGGAGATTAATATGTGATAGCATGAGAAGCTGTTGGTGATGAATGACCTGCCAGCACAAGTGATAGCCACTATCAGCCCGGTGGTCTGGTGGCTAGAGCTCTCGCTTCACACACGGAGGGCCCGGGTTCGATTCCCGGCGGGTGGAAACATTTCGACGTGTTTCCTTACACCTGTTGTCATGTTCACCTAGCAGTAAATAGGTACCTGGGTTGTTAGTCGACTGGTGTAGGTCGCATCCTGGGGGACAAGATTAAGGACCCCAATGGAAATAAGACAGACAGTCCTCGATGACGCACTGACTTTCTTGGGTTATCCTGGGTGGCTAACCCTCCGGGGTTAAAAATCCGAAGAAATCTTATCTTATCTTTATCTGCTCGAGCCACTTCCCTCACGCACCTCTTCATTTCATTCTTCACACTTTTCCTGTCCCATTTTAGTATTCCTTTGGTTTACATTCCTTGGCATATACAAAACTAGCTCTTTGATAATCTGTCATGAAGGTTTACGGCGGTAGTTAATTGTCCTGTCTGTAGAGGAAGGACTGTACGTATAGGAGTCACTTAAGTAAATACTGGGTGTGTCATTGTTACTGGGATACCCAGTCATACCTGTGACCGGTTTAATTTTTTCCCTCCAGTTTAGTAGTCCGGCTTGAGATCAGGCAGGCATCCATGGTGACCACCTTATCAGGTTTACCATTATAAATTTCCCACTGCTTTGTTTACCGGCGGCGTCTTGGGAATTTCTCATTGTGCTGACTTGTAAACCTCATACTTGGGAATGATCATAACCCTAAGCGAGCTGTTGTATTTGGCAGTGGAGCGCACATTGATTGTTACAGAAGAAACGCTTTTATAGAAGGGGTTTCCTCAGTGCGGTCTTGCCCTGAGGAAACCCGAATCCTCTCGTTAAACTTTAGGTGATTCAGAGTATTTGCTTCAAAGATTCTACTTCTGTCCTCCTGTGTAGCTTGCGATGTGTCGCTCATTGTTGACAATATTTTAAAAGTTTGCCCTCGGTTTAGTCATTTTCATCTTTAAGGTTTTTATAATTACCGTGGTGCCTGTAGGGACTTCGGGAACGTCTTTTGAGGTTAATATAGTTAGGGTTTAAATTGATATTGGTTATTTAACTTTGTATGATAGTATTTGTGCTGAATGTTTGTTCGTTGTTTTGTTTAATTTTATTCTTATTATATAAGTGGTTTAGAAAACAGACACGTTGATGAATGAGAGAACATTTAGGTATTTTTATTGTGGAAAAGTTTCACCGGCCAGTGTCTGTGAAGGAGTTTGGGGTAATCAGTCCCTCAGCCTGGGGATGTATTCAGTACATCAGTCTTGATGAAAGTACAGCATACACAGAGAAGGAACATATATACTGGAGACAGGCGAGACGAAGCAGGTGGAAGAAGCTTCACTGGTGGACAAAATCCATTAGTGGAAGTAGGTCATGCCAATAGGTTAGGCAGTGACGCTGCTTTGTCACACCTGTTTCCAGTATGTAACCCCCCCCCCTTCTCTGTACATATGCTATACTTTTATCAAGACTGATGGAGCGAACACATCTCCAGGCTGAGGGACTGATTACCTCAAGCTCCTTCACATCTTCCACCGTTTCTGTATTGTATTGATGAAGCCAGTGACTGCTGGAACTTGTCCAGTCACCTGACCCCTTTGAAAGGTCTCATCTCATCACAGAAAATTTGGAACCTTTAACAGAAGAGGAGAGAGAGAGAGAGAGAGAGAGAGATATAGAGAGAGAGATATAGAGAGAGAGAGATATATAAGAGAGAGATATATAGAGAGAGATATATAGAGAGAGAGATATATAGAGAGAGAGATATATAGAGAGAGAGATATATAGAGAGAGAGATATATAGAGAGAGATATATAGAGAGAGATATATAGAGAGAGAGATATATAGAGAGAGAGATATATAGAGAGAGAGATATATAGAGAGAGAGATATATAGAAGAGAATATAAGAGAGAATATATAGAGAGAGAGATATATAGAA
>WNWK01008897.1:55000-80909 GCA_009830355.1 Cherax destructor | reverse complement strand
CTGGGAGGACAGCACTTACAAGAACGTCAGCTGGGATTTCTCCCTCCACTCTCACCGGGAGAGGGAACCTGACGAGGTCGACAAGTGAAGTATCCTTCCTCAGGGGAATTCTCGACTATGCAAGTTACCGACAAGGACTTGCAACTTGCCACTGACGCACAGTGTGCAAGGACGGCTCAAGGGAGAGGCCCTTGACTCTGCATGTGTCGTTGTCGACTAGCACATGATCTCCTTCGAAAGCTCTTGTCACATACACCGTAACAGGAGTGAGCGAATTAGCCGACAAAGTGACGTCATACTTTGTACAGGCAGTAACTCTGCTCGCTGATGCCATGACACGAGTCAGACAGTCGCCTGCCGACAGGGAGACTGCGGCTTGACAACGGTCATCCTCTACAACAGCGCGAGAGTTAGAGTGACGGTCAGAATGGGCGTCCCCAGACTGGGTTTCACTGATAACTGCGCGCTGATGGTCAGGAGGTGACGAGATACGAGCTCTCTTATGAGGTTGGTCAGGACAAGAGGCCGACCTCACGGAGGGTGCGCGACGGAAACCGCGGGTTTCCAAGGATTCCAAGCACTGGATGTACTCAGAGACGGAGTGGCAGGTAGTGGAACCCAAGCGCACACCCCAGAAGGGTGCGTCCACTCCGTCAAATTCCGCTTCCACTTAGCTGGATCTAAACGGATCTTAAGGTCTGCCATGGTCTTGAAACCGATGAGCAAATCGCCTGGGAAGACGATGTCATCAACAACTAAGAACTTTGCTGACCACTTGTGATCATGGATCGCAAATTCTAAGGTTGTACAACCACGGACCGTGAGAGGGCTACCTGAAACGCCTCGCAATGTCTGAATAGCAGACGGCTCGGTCAGCATGGCTGCATGGAGACCAATGTCACGGAAGAGGGTGGAACGGACAATGTTAACCACCGAACCTGTATCAAGGAAAAGCTGAATAGGCTTCCGATGAAGTGTGGACTCTACGAGAGGTCCACACGGGCTGTCATACCGAACATGAAGGCATGATGGGCCGACTAGGTCGTCGGAGTCCCGGCTGCTAGAGGCTCGACGCTTGGTGGAGCGACTCGACGTCCTGGAAGGTACGGTTCGAGTCGCGACACCAGCGTCAAGGCACTCTGTTTCCGTGCTGTCGGCATGCGTGTCGCTGCCCAGGGCGGCAAACGCATTTCGGACAGGGACGGAATACAGCGACTCCGATAGGGTGACTATCTCTTTGCGGGATTTTTCTGGCGCGTCTCTTCCCCCGAACTACTGGAGGGGCTCCGGCTAGCTCGGGCTCCGGGCGAGGAGCGCTTGCCGTGGTGCGCTGTCACCACTGTTAAGTCTAACTTCTTGGGCTGCTTACTTTGGGCAGAAGAATGGTAGCGTAGGTGCAGAGATACGGCCGATGACTAGACTCA
This sequence comes from Cherax destructor, assembly GCA_009830355.1. NCBI lineage: Eukaryota > Metazoa > Arthropoda > Malacostraca > Decapoda > Parastacidae > Cherax > Cherax destructor. Next base: position 79,485 of record WNWK01008897.1, on the reverse strand, counting down.
GTTTATTAATGGCAAGGTGTAGGAATACACGGGGACAGAGTGCGAGGGGACCGGGAGCCAGTTCGTAGGAGGAGATGCTGCTTCAGTGAGGTAGGCCGTGTTAGTGAGAGAGAAGCATGGCTGACCAGCCCGACCTTGATAGGCCTATAGAGGGCAGCACCATAGTGCCGCGCAGTTTGAAACAGCCTCAGGGTAGGCTGTTTACAGTTATACTGTGTTAGTAACTCCAGTACCTGCTGGAATGTTATACTGTGTTAGTAACTCCAGTACCAGCTGGAATGTTATACTGTGTTAGTAACTCCAGTACCTGCTGGAATGTTATACTGTGTTAGTAACTCCAGTACCTGCTGGAATGTTATACTGTGTTAGTAACTCCAGTACCTGCTGGAATGTTATGCTGTGTTAGTAACTCCAGTACCAGCTGGAATGTTATACTGTGTTAGTGACTCCAGTACCAGCTGGAATGTTATGCTGTGTTAGAAACTCCAGTACCAGCTGGAATGTTATACTGTGTTAGTAACTCCAGTACCAGCTGGAATGTTATGCTGTGTTAGTAACTCCAGTACCAGCTGGAATGTTATGCTGTATTAGTAACTCCAGTACCAGGTGGAATGTTATACTGTGTTAGTAACTCCAGTACCTGCTGGAATGTTAACCTGTGTTAGTAACTCCAGTACCTGCTGGAATGTTATACTGTGTTAGTAACTCCAGTACCAGCTGGAATGTTATGCTGTGTTAGTAACTCCAGTACCAGCTAGAATGTTATACTGTGTTAGTAACTCCAGTACCTGCTGGAATGTTATACTGTGTTAGTAACTCCAGTACCAGCTGGAATGTTATACTGTGTTAGTAACTCCAGTACCAGCTAGAATGTTATGCTGTGTTAGTAACTCCAGTACCAGGTGGAATGTTATACTGTGTTAGTAACTCCAGTACCTGCTGGAATGTTATACTGTGTTAGTAACTCCAGTACCTGCTGGAATGTTATACTGTGTTAGTAACTCCAGTACCTGCTGGAATGTTATACTGTGTTAGTAACTCCAGTACCTGCTGGAATGTTATACTGTGTTAGTAACTCCAGTACCAGCTGGAATGTTATACTGTGTTAGTAACTCCAGTACCTGCTGGAATGTTATCCTGTGTTAGTAACTCCAGTACCTGCTGGAATGTTATACTGTGTTAGTAACTCCAGTACCAGCTGGAATGTTATACTGTGTTAGTAACTCCAGTACCTGCTGGAATGTTATACTGTGTTAGTAACTCCAGTACCTGCTGGAATGTTATACTGTGTTAGTAACTCCAGTACCTGCTGGAATGTTATACTGTGTTAGTAACTCCAGTACCTGCTGGAATGTTATGCTGTGTTAGTAACTCCAGTACCTGCTGGAATGTTATGCTGTGTTAGTAACTCCAGTACCAGCTGGAATGTTATACTGTGTTAGTAACTCCAGTACCTGCTGGAATGTTATACTGTGTTAGTAACTCCAGTACCTGCGGGAATGTTATGCTGTGTTAGTAACTCCAGTACCTGCTGGAATGTTATACTGTGTTAGTAACTCCAGTACCTGCTGGAATGTTATACTGTGTTAGTAACTCCAGTACCAGCTGGAATGTTATACTGTGTTAGCAACTCCAGTACCAGCTGGAATGTTATACTGTGTTAGTAACTCCAGTACCAGCTGGAATGTTATGCTGTGTTAGTAACTCCAGTACCTGCTGGAATGTTATGCTGTGTTAGTAACTCCAGTACCAGCTGGAATGTTATACAGTGTTAGTAACTCCAGTACCTGCTGGAATGTTATGCTGTGTTAGTAACTCCAGTACCTGCTGGAATGTTATGCTGTGTTAGTAACTCCAGTACCTGCTGGAATGTTATACTGTGTTAGTAACTCCAGTACCTGCTGGAATGTTATACTGTGTTAGTAACTCCAGTACCAGCTGGAATGTTATAATGTGTTAGTAACTCCAGTACCTGCTGGAATGTTATACTGTGTTAGTAACTCCAGTACCTGCTGGAATGTTATGCTGTGTTAGTAACTCCAGTACCTGCTGGAATGTTATGCTGTGTTAGTAACTCCAGTACCTGCTGGAATGTTATGCTGTGTTAGTAACTCCAGTACCTGCTGGAATGTTATGCTGTGTTAGTAACTCCAGTACCAGCTGGAATGTTATACTGTGTTAGTAACTCCAGTACCAGCTGGAATGTTATACTGTGTTAGTAACTCCAGTACCTGCTGGAATGTTATGCTGTGTTAGTAACTCCAGTACCAGCTGGAATGTTATACTGTGTTAGTAACTCCAGTACCTGCTGGAATGTTATACTGTGTTAGTAACTCCAGTACCTGCTGGAATGTTATACTGTGTTAGTAACTCCAGTACCAGCTGGAATGTTATACTGTGTTAGTAACTCCAGTACCTGCTGGAATGTTATACTGTGTTAGTAACTCCAGTACCTGCTGGAATGTTATACTGTGTTAGTAACTCCATTACCAGCTGGAATGTTATACTGTGTTAGTAACTCCAGTACCAGCTGGAATGTTATACTGTGTTAGTAACTCCAGTACCTGCTGGAATGTTATACTGTGTTAGTAACTCCAGTACCTGCTGGAATGTTATACTGTGTTAGTAACTCCAGTACCTGCTGGAATGTTATACTGTGTTAGTAACTCCAGTACCTGCTGGAATGTTATACTGTGTTAGTAACTCCAGTACCTGCTGGATTGTTATGCTGTGTTAGAAACTGCTTTTGCAGGGGTCAAGCAATAACTCCTGGTCCCCGTCACTTAAGTCTTACAATAAGCTAGTTAGTTCTGGGATCCAAGTCAGGATCGTACCGGCTCTTGAAGCTTTGTAACAGATGTTTAGCTGCACCATCTCTTTATGTAGTGTGTTATATTAACTTCCAGAACACCTGCTTCTTGACGCTTTCTCACATCCCTCCCTTAGGGAGAGAGACATTAAGGGAGAGAGTAAGACATTAAGGGAGGGAGTGAGACATTAAGGGAGGGAGGGAGGGAGACATTAAGGGAGGGAGGGAGGGAGACATTAAGGGAGGGAGTGAAACATTAAGGGAGAGGGTAAGACATTAAGGGAGAGAGTAATGCATTAAAGGAGGGAGTAAGACATTAAGGGACGGAGTAAGACTTTAAGGGAGAGATTAATACATTAAGGGAAGGAGGGAGACATTAAGGGAGGGGATAAGACATTAAGGGAGGGAATAAGACATTAAGGGAGGGAGTAACACATTAAGGGAGGTAGTAAGACATTAAGGGAGGTAGTAAGACATTAAGGGAAGGAGTAAGACATCAATGTCTTACTATTAGCACTGCTACTTCTACTACTACTACAACTATTACAACTACTACTACTGCTACAACTTTTACTACTACTACTGCTACAACAACAACTACTACTACTACTGCTACAACTATTACTACTACTACTGCTACAACTATTACTACTACTTCTGCTACAACTATTACTACTACTACTACTGCTACAACAACTACTACTACTACTACTGCTACAACTATTACTACTACTACTGCTACAACAACTACTACTACTACTACTGCTACAACTATTACTACTACTACTGCTACAACTATTACTACTACTTCTGCTACAACTATTACTACTACTACTACTGCTACAACAACTACTACTACTACTACTGCTACAACTATTACTACTACTACTGCTACAACTATTACTACTACTACTGCTACAACAACTACTACTACTACTACTGCTACATCTGTTACTACTACTACTGCTACATCTGTTACTACTACTACTGCTACATCTGTTACTACTACTACTGCTACATCTGTTACTACTACTACTGCTACATCTGTTACTACTACTACTACTGCTACAACTATTACTACTACTACTACTACTGCTACAACTATTACTACTACTACTGCTACAACAACTACTGCTTATACAACTACTACTACAACTAGTGCTACTACTACAACTACTTCTACTACTACTTCTGCAACTACTATTACTGCTACAACTATTACTACTACTACTACTGCTACAACAACAACTACTACTACTACTGCTACAACTATTACTACTACTACTGCTACAACTATTACTACTACTACTGCTACACCTATTACTACTACTACTACTGCTACAACTATTACTACTACTACTGCTACAACTATTACTACTACTACTGCTACAACTATTACTACTACTACTACTGCTACAACTATTACTACTACTACTACTGCTACAACTATTACTACTACTACTACTGCTACAACAACTACTGCTTCTACAACTACTACTACAACTAGTGCTACTACTACAACTACTTATACTACTACTGCTGCAACTACTACTACTGCTACAACTACTACTACTACTGCTACAACTACTACTACTGCTACAACTACTACTACTACTGCTACAACTACTACTACTACTGCTACAACTACTACTGCTACAACTACTACTACTACTACTACTACTACTACTACTGCTACAACTACTACTGCTACAACTACTACTGCTTCTACAACTACTACTACAACTAGTGCTACTACTACAACTACTTCTACTACTACTGAAACTACTACTACTGCTACAACTACTACTACTACTGGTACAACTACTACTACTACTGCTACAACTACTACTACTACTGGTACAACTACTACTACTACTGGTACAACTACTACTACTACTGCTACAACTACTACTACTACTGGTACAACTACTACTACTACTGCTACAACTACTACTACTACTGCTACAACTACTACTACTACTGCTACAACTACTACTACTACTGCTACAACTACTACTACTACTGGTACAACTACTACTACTACTGGTACAACTACTACTACTACTACTTCGCCAACTGCTACAACTACTGCTACTACTGCTACAACTACTACTACTACTGCTACAACTACTACTACTACTGCTACAACTACTACTACTACTGCTACAACTACTACTACTACTGCTACAACTACTACTACTACTGCTACAACTACTACTACTACTGCTACAACTACTACTACTACTGCTACAACTACTACTACTACTACTTCGCCAACTGCTACAACTACTACTACTACTACAACTACTACTACAACTAGTGCTACTACTACAACTACTTCTACTACTACTGAAACTACTACTACTACTACAACTACTACTACTACTGCTACAACTACTACTACTACTGCTACAACTACTACTACTACTGCTACAACTACTACTACTACTGCTACAACTACTACTACTACTGCTACAACTACTACTACTACTACTACTACTACTGCTACAACTACTACTACTACTACTTCGCCAACTGCTACAACTACTGCTACTACCAACAATATGGGCCATTTAGGCTACTGCAGTGAGTAGAGTATGCTTTTGCATCTCATATATCCTGTGTGTCCTTGTATCGTTTGTAACGGCTTGACAAAGCTTCTGGAGAGCGAAACGTTGTCACAGTTAGTTACTAGTAACGAATGCTAGCTGTGTTCCTGCTCCTCTATTCGTATTAAGGGTGAGGGCCAAGGAAGAGGAAGGAAGACTCGGGGAAAGGTAGGAATGGGACAGAGTAGGAGACACCCCAGGAGAAAATGGGAATAGATCGATAAAGATGGCAAGGTATGGAGGGTAAGGGAAGGGTGAGGCCCTGGCAGGGAATGGGGGATAACCGGAGGTAAAGAGTAGGGTGAAGAAGAGGAACGAAGGGAGGAGAAGAATCGTGGGAAATGATTGAGGTTCTGGAGAAGTTCTTTAATGAAGAAGAACCTTAATTAAAGTCATTATATATAATAAATATTTCCATCAGGTACTGGAGTTACTAACACAGTGTTTTCCCAGGAAGCGATCCACAACAGTGGGCTAATTCACAGGTACCTTGTTTTACTGCGAGGTGGCAGGGGCAGCAGAGCTGTAAGGAAAACATAGGGTAAAGTGGGTGATAGGTGAGGTGACTCACTGGGCAGAAGGAAAGAGAGAGGGAATAGGTTGATTCGGGTGAAAAGGCGTTGTGGAATAGGTTACTGTGGGGTGATACCGACCTAACCTCTTCCCACTATTGACAGTAGGGCAGATTTCAACGCGTTTCCTGGAGCTTCACCGCCGTTTCGTTGACAGACGTACGTGTACGTATTCACCTATTTGTGGTTGCATGGGTCGATTCATAGCTCCTGGCCCCGCCTCTTCACTGATCGCTACTAATTCTTCTTCCTGCTCCAAGAACTTTATCAAACCTCGTCTTAAAACTATGTATGGTTCCTGCCTCCACTACGTCACTTTCTAGGCTATTCCACTTCCTGACAACTCTATGATTGAAGAAATACTTCCTAACATCCCTTTGACTCATAGGAGTCTTCAACTTCCCATTGTGACCCCTTGTTTTTGTGTACCCTCTCTGGAACATTGTCTTTGTCTACCTTGTCAATTCCTTGCCCTATTTTATATGTAGTTATCATGTCTCCCCTAACCTTCCTGTCCTCCAGTGTCGTCAGGCCGATTTCCCTTAACCTTTCTTCGTAGGACAATCCCCTTAGCTCTGGGACTAGTCTTGTTGCAAACTTTTGCACTTTCTCTAATTTCTTGACGTGCTTGACCAGGTGTGGGTTCCAAACTAGTGCTGCATACTCCAGTATGGGCCTGACTTACACGGTGTACAGAGTCTTGAACGATTCCTTACTGAGGTATCGGAACACTTCTTAGGTTTGCCAGACGCCAGTATGCTGCAGCAGTTATCTAGTTGATGTGTGCCTGAGGAGATGTGTTCGGTATTATACTCACCCTAATATCTTTTTCCTTGAGTGAGGTTTGCAGTCTTTGGCCACCTAGACTATACTCTGTCTGCGGTCTTCTTTGTCCTTCCCCGATCTTCATAACTTTGCATTTGGCAGGGTTAAATTCAAGGAGCCAGTTGCTGGACCAGGCTTGTAACCTGGCCAGGTCTCTTTGTAGTCCTGCCTGATCCTCATCCGATTTAATTCTCCTCATTAACTTCACATCATCTGCAAACAGGGACACTTCTGAGTCTATCCCTTCCGTCATGTTATTCACATATACCAAAAACAACAGCGGTCCTAGGACTGACACCTGTAGAACCCCGCTCGTCACAGGCGCCCACTCTGACACCTCGTCACGTACCATGACTTGTTGTTGCCTCCCTGTCAGATATTCTCTGATCCATTGCAGTGCCTTTCCTGTTATGCGTGCCTGATCCTCTAGCTTTTGCATTAACCTCTTGTGAGGAACTGTGTCGAAGGCCTTATTGCAGTCCAGGAAAATGCAATCTATCCACCCCTCTCTCTCGTGTCTCACTTCCATTACCTTGTGACACATGATTTTCCTTCCCTGAAAAACTGCTGGTTGTCGTTTATAAGCTTGTGTCTTTCTAGGTGCTCCACCACTCCTGATAATCTTCTCCATGACTTTGCATACTATACACGTCAGAGACACAGGTCTGTAGTTTAATGCCTCGTGTCTGTCTCCTGTGCGTGAACGTGCTTACGTGCTTTTAAACGAAAGTTCTTGCCTATGTGCATGCGTGCATATGTTTATATAAAAACCAGATACATCACAATTAAGCCAGCTTAACCAGTCTTCTGCGCGTTTACTGTGTTCTCAATGATGTTCTTGGGTAGAGCTGCACAATATTATCGAAGCTTACACTTACCGTACCTTACTGTTGTCACCCACCCACACACACACACACACACACACACACACACACACACACACACACACACACACACACACACACACACACTCACAGCTGGAAGTTGAAAACTCAGATGAGTCACAGGGATGTTAGGACGTATTCAGAGTTGTCAGGAAGTGGAACACTGGAGAGTGATGTAGTGGAGGCAGGATCCATATATAGCTATAAGAAGAGGTTCGATAAAGCTCATGGAGCAGGGACAGAGTGGACCTAGTAGCGGCGAGTGAAGAGGCGGGGCCAGGAGCTATGGATCGACCCCTGCAACCACAACTAGGTAGGAACTGGGTGAGCACACGAAATAAAGTGCACCTTTGCTTTGTAAGTGATGTTTGAACACTCAGAGATTACCTCTCTGTTGACGAAGATACAAACTTGCACAAGATACCTGCTCTTTCTACATAATAATAATAATAATAATAATAATAATAATAATAATAATAATAATAATAATAATAATATTAATAATAATAATCAAACAAAAAATAAATAATCATAATATCAATAATAATAACTATAACTACAAAAACAATAAGAATAATAATAATATAATAATAATAATAATAATAATAATAATAATAATAATAATATTAATAATAATAATATAGGAACAACAACAACAATGATTACAACCACAATAACCACAAAAACAATAATAAAAACTACAACAACAGCTACAAAAGCAACAAGAATAATAACAATATTGAGGTGTTGCCAGGGTGTTTTAAGACAGCTGTGAGGAAGGTGTGTACCACAACAGGAGTCTTGCTCCGTTGACCGTGAGTTGATTACACCTGTTAATGATCCCGCGGGGAGCATCGCCCCCGGGTCCCTCCCCAGACCAAAACCTCGTTCTTTAGCTTTTGTTTACTTTTCTTTACTTACTTCTAATCTCAGTGTTTGATTGGAGAACTTATCATCCACTGGCTTACCACCCTCATTGTATGGGCTCTTCCTTGATCGTATTTGTAAACTACATTTCCCTCTCTATGATGGGCGAAACATCGCGTGTAGTAACGGTATGTTATCCACCAAGTGTCTTTCTAGCATGCGTGTGAAGACAGCGTCTGTCATTCTACACGAGAAGACAAGAACAAAAGCAGGTACACTAGACACCAACCCGCACTCATTCACGGACCCATCCAACCTTTATTTTAAGATACCCAAATCTCTTGTCCCAGTGACGCTACCTGGGAATTTATTTCACCCACCTACAACTCTACTGCTAATCCAGTACTTCTCTATATTCTTTCTACAGCTAAATACATCTAACTTGAACCTGTGAGTCCAGTCTTGGCAGCGAGCATGTATAGTTCCTTTATATAAAGGGAAGGGGGATAAAAGAGAGTGTAAAAATTATAGGGGAATAAGTTTACTGAGTATACCAGGTAAAGTGTATGGCAGGGTTATTATTGAAAGAATTAGAGGTAAGACAGAGAGTAGGATTGCAGATGAGCAAGGAGGCTTTAGAGTGGGTAGGGGATGTGTAGATCAAGTGTTTACAGTGAAGCATATATGTGAACAGTATTTAGATAAAGGTAGAGAAGTTTTTATTGCATTTATGGATTTAGAAAAGGCATATGATAGAGTGGATAGGGGAGCAATGTGGCAAATGTTGCAAGTGTATGGAATAAGTAGTAAGTTACTGAAGGCTGTAAAGAGTTTTTATGAGGATAGTGAGGCTCAGGTTAGGGTGTGTAGTAGAGAGGGAGATTACTTCCCGGTAAAAGTAGGTCTTAGACAGGGATGTGTAATGTCACCATGGTTGTTTAATATATTTATAGATGGGGTTGTAAAAGAAGTAAATGCTAGGGTGTTGGGGAGAGGGGTGGGATTAAATTATGGAGAATTAAATGCAAAATGGGAGTTGACACAGTTACTTTTGCTGATGATACTGTGCTTATGGGAGATTCTAAAGAAAAGTTGCAAAGGTTAGTGGACGAGTTTGGGAGAGTGTGTAAAGGTAGAAAGTTAAAAGTGAACATAGATAAGAGTAAGGTGATGAGGGTATCAAACGATTTAAATAAAGAAAAATTGGATATCACATTGGAGAGAGGGATTATGGAAGAAGTAAATGTTTTCAGATATTTGGGAGTTGATGTGTCAGCAGATGGGTTTATGAAGGATGAGGTTAACCATAGAATTGATGAAGGAAAAAAGGTGAGTGGTGCATTGAGGTATCTGTGGAGACAAAAAACGTTATCCATGGAGGCAAAGAAGGGAATGTACGAAAGTATAGTGGTACCAACACTCTTATATGGGTGTGAAGCATGGGTTGCAAATGCTGCAGCGAGGAGGAGGCTGGAGGCAGTGGAGATGTCCTGTCTAAGGGCAATGTGTGGTGTAAATATTATGCAGAAAATTCGGAATGTGGAAATTAGGAGAAGGTGTGGAGTTACTAAAAGTATTTGTCAGAGGGCTGAAGAGGGGTTGTTGAGGTGGTTTGGTCATTTAGAGAGAATGGATCAAAGTAGAATGACTTGGAGAGCGTATAAATCTGTAGGGAAGGAAGGCGGGGTAGGGGTCGTCCTAGAAAAGGTTGGAGGGAAGGGGTAAAGGAGGTTTTGTGGGCGAGGGCTTGGACTTCCAGCAAGCATGTGTGAGCGTGTTAGATAGGAGTGAATGGAGACGAATGGTTTTGGGACCTGACGAGCTGTTGGAGTGTGAGCAGGGTAACATTGTGTGAAGGGATTCAGGAAACCAGTTAATTGATTTAGTTGGACTTGAGTCCTGGAAATGGGAAGTACAATGCCTGCACTTTAAAGGAGGGTCTGAGATAGTGACAGCTGGGAGGGACTTTTCTCAGCTGTAGTATCTGAGCTCCTCTGCAAAGACAGTGATTATGTATGAGTGTGGTGAAAGTGTTGAATGATGATGAAAGTTTTTTCTTTTTGGGGATTTTCTTTCTTTTTGGGTCACCCTGCCTCGGTGGGAGACGGCCGACTTGTTGAAAAAAAAAAAAAAAAAAAAAAAAAAAAATATATATATATATATATATATATATATATATATATATATATATCCCCTCTAATTCTGTGTTTATGTGGGAGGAATACCTATTTGTATGTGTGTGTGTGTGTGCGTGTGCGTGGAGAGAGAGAGGGTAAGGCCGGCACGAGGCTCCTCCACAAGCCTGGCACAGTGCCAGCAGTGCCGGCAGTGCCAACATAAGGCCGGCAGTGCCAACACAGTACCGGCAGTACCAGCAGCGCCAACACAGTGCCAGCACAGTACCAGCAGTGTCAACAGTGCCAACATAGTACCGGCAGTGCCAACACAGTAACGGCAGTGCCAGCACAGTACCAGCAGTGCCAACACAGTGCCGGCAGTGCCAGCACAGTGCCGGCAGTGCCAGCACAGTGCCGGCAGTACCAGCACAGTGCCGGCAGTGCCAACACAGTGCCGGCAGTGTCAACACAGTGCCGGCAGTGCTAACACAGTGCCAGCATGACCAACACAGTGCTGGCAGTGCCAACACAGTGCCAGCAGTACCAACACAGTGCCGGCAGTGCCAACACAGTGCCAGCAGTACCAACACAGTGCCGGCAGTACCAACACAGTGCAGTCAGTATCAACACAGTGCCAGCAGTACCAATACAGTGACAACAGTGCCAACGCTGAGCCGGCAGTGTCAACACAATGCCAACAGTGCCAACACAGTGCCAGCAGCGCCGCAGGTCATTCCTCCCACATTTCCACGTTTCCTCTTCACTTTCAAATGTTCCTCGAAGCTCTAAACCCGTATGGGTCTTGACGGCTTACTCACCTCATCGGCGAGCTGTCGTAAACACTCCTTATAACGAAGCAAGACAGAACCGGGGCCAGGAATTGTGATTTTGGTTGATGGAGATGAGATTGTTGGTGCCCTGATTGTAACAGCAGTTCTGTAGGTGAGATTGTTGTTCCTGATTGTAACAACAGCGTCAGTTCTATAACTGAGAGTGTGCTTGATTGTAACAACAGCAGTTATGTAGCTGAGATTGTTGTTACTGATTGTAACAACAGCAGTTATGTAGCTGAGATTGTTGTTACTGATTGTAACAACAGCAGTTCTGTAGCTGAGATTGTTGTTACTGATTGTAACAACAGCAGTTCTGTAGCTGAGATTGTTGTTACTGATTGTAACAACAGCAGTTATGTAGCTGAGATTGTTGTTACTGATTGTAACAACAGCAGTTCTGTAGCTGAGATTGTTGTTACTGATTGTAACAACAGCAGTTATGTAGCTGAGATTGTTGTTACTGATTGTAACAACAGCAGTTATGTAGCTGAGATTGTTGTTCTTGATTGTAACAACAGCAGTTATGTAGCTGAGATTGTTGTTACTGATTGTAACAACAGCAGTTCTGTAGCTGAGATTGTTGTTACTGATTGTAACAACAGCATCAGCTGTGTAACCAGTTAGATTGCTGACCCTTGATTGTAAAAATTATAATTGTTCTTTAATCAATAACTTCGTTCGTTGTTTTTGAATCACTGGATTCAGCGGATTTCCCCCCCCCCCCTCCTAATAACATTATATTGAGGTCCGTTGTAAGGGGTTGAGTCTCAGTTCCTGCCCTTGTGATATATACTTCCTCCTAGACTCGTATGCATTGTCATACCTATTCCTAACACTGTGTATGGAGTCTGCCTCCACTATATCCTCAGGCTCAAATAAACACTTACTGACATCCCCGTGACACTGTTTTTAACTTCCAGCTGGACCCTCGTGTACCGGTTTTTAACCTCTTAAACAGTACATGAATAAGACACATGTGCAACACTTGGGTGTATACATTGTGTAGACGTTTCGCCAACCTGTAGCTTTATTGATCCAATTGCAGAGAGTAATCCTGGAGGCGGTGGAAGACGTGGAGGAGCAGTTTGAGGTGATCAGTCCCTTAGTCCCTCAGTCCTTCAAAAAGTCTATGCCGGCTTTCCCTATAGAGTAGTCTGAGTATTTTGTATGTCGTTATAATGTCTCCCCTGGTTCTTCTATCATAGCGACTTCCAGACTTTCCACTGTATAATAAACTATGTTCCCTGTCGTAGTGGTGTGAACAATATACAAATAATGTCAGTGAGAGACATAGAAGAATATAGTCCCAAGTTTTAGGAATTTATTAGTTTACTGCACAAGAGTATGTGGGTCCTGTATGTGGGTCCTGTATGTGGGTCCTGTATGTGGGTCCTGTATGTGGGTCCTGTATGTGGGTCCTGTATGTGGGTCCTGTATGGGGGTCCTGTAGGACAGAAACAAGTTCGCTAAACAAAATGTTTGTTCATGTGAGGTCATGAACTCTGTTTAGATCTGGGAAGGTTGAGGTATAGGAGGTGGAGGTAAGGGAGGTGGAGGTAAGGGAGGTTGTTGGAGTGAGGGAGAGCTCAGTGGTGGAGACAACATGCAGAACACGTGTTCACACGCCCGTGTTCACACCACTGCTATAAAATTCATGAATAAATTGTTACTGTGAACAACCAAAAGTATATGGAGTAGTGGAAGGTGTGATGAACATTGACCAGTGAGAGACAAATCCCACTGAAGTAGTGGAAGGTGTGATGAACACTGACCAGTGAGATACAGATCCCACTGAAGTAGTGGAAGGTGTGATGAACACTGACCAGTGAGATACAGATCCCACTGAAGTAGAGGAAGGTGTGATGAACACTGACCAGTGAGATACAGATCCCACTGAAGTAGTGGAAGGTGTGATGAACACTGACCAGTGAGAGACAGTTCCCACTGAAGTAGTGGAAGGTGTGATGAACACTGACCAGTGAGAGACAGTTCCCACTGAAGTAGAGGAAGGTGTGATGAACACTGACCAGTGAGAGACAGTTCCCACTGGAGTAGTGGAAGGTGTGATGAACACTGACCAGTGAGAGACAGATCCCACTGGAGTAGTGGAAGGTGTGATGAACACTGACCAGTGAGAGACAGTTCCCACTGGAGTAGTGGAAGGTGTGATGAACACTGACCAGTGAGAGACAGTTCCCACTAAAGTAGTGGAAGGTGTGATGAACACTGACCAGTGAGAGACAGATCCCACTGAAGTAGTGGAAGGTGTGATGAACACTGACCAGTGAGAGACAGTTCCCACTGAAGTAGTGGAAGGTGTGATGAACACTGACCAGTGAGAGATAGTTCCCACTGGAGTAGTGGAAGGTGTGATGAACACTGACCAGTGAGAGACAGATCCCACTGAAGTAGTGGAAGGTGTGATGAACACTGACCAGTGAGAGATAGTTCCCACTGGAGTAGTGGAAGGTGTGATGAACACTGACCAGTGAGAGACAGATCCCACTGAAGTAGTGGAAGGTGTGATGAACACTGACCAGTGAGAGACAGTTCCAACTGGAGTAGTGAAAGGTGTGATGAACACTGACCAGTGAGAGACAGTTCCAACTGGAGTAGTGAAAGGTGTGATGAACACTGACCAGTGAGAGAGATCCCACTGAAGTAGTGGAAGGTGTGATGAACACTGACCAGTGAGAGACAGATCCCACTGAAGTAGTGGAAGGTGTGATGAACACTGACCAGTGAGATACAGATCCCACTGAAGTAGTGGAAGGTGTGATGAACACTGACCAGTGAGATACAGATCCCACAGAAGTAGTGGAAGGTGTGATGAACACTGACCAGTGAGATACAGATCCCACTGGAGTAGTGGAAGGTGTGATGAACACTGACCAGTGAGATACAGATCCCACTGAAGTAGTGGAAGGTGTGATGAACACTGACCAGTGAGAGACAGATCCCACTGGAGTAGTGGAAGGTGTGATGAACACTGACCAGTGAGATACAGATCCCACTGAAGTAGTGGAAGGTGTGATGAACACTGACTAGTGAGAGACAGTTCCCACTGAAGTAGAGGAAGGTGTGTTGAACATTGACCAGTGAGATTCAGATCCCACTGAAGTAGAGGAAGGTGTGTTGAACATTGACCAGTGAGAGACAGATCCCACTGAAGTAGTGGAAGGTGTGTTGAACATTGACCAGTGAGAGACAGATACCACTGGAGTAGTGGAAGGTGTGATGAACACTGACCAGTGAGAGACAGATCCCACTGGAGTAGTGGAAGGTGTGATGAACACTGACCAGTGAGATACAGATCCCACTGAAGTAGTGGAAGGTGTGATGAACACTGACTAGTGAGAGACAGTTCCCACTGAAGTAGAGGAAGGTGTGATGAACACTGACCAGTGAGAGACAGATCCCACTGAAGTAGAGGAAGGTGTGTTGAACATTGACCAGTGAGAGACAGATCCCACTGAAGTAGTGGAAGGTGTGTTGAACATTGACCAGTGAGAGACAGATCCCACTGAAGTAGTGGAAGGTGTGTTGAACATTGACCAGTGAGAGACAGATCCCACTGAAGTAGAGGAAGGTGTGATGAACATTGACCAGTGAGAGACAGATCCCACTGAAGTAGTGGAAGGTGTGTTGAACATTGACCAGTGAGAGACATCCCACTGAAGTAGAGGAAGGTGTGTTGAACATTGACCAGTGAGAGACAAATCCCACTGGAGTAGAGGAATGTGTGATGAACACTGACCAGTGAGAGACAGATTCCACTGAAGTAGAGGAAGGTGTGATGAACACTGACCAGTGAGAGACAGATCCCACTGGAGTAGAGGAAGGTGTGATGAACACTGACCAGTGAGAGACAGATCCCACTGAAGTAGTGGAAGGTGTGATGAACACTGACCAGTGAGAGACAGTTCCCACTGGAGTAGTGGAAGGTGTGATGAACACTGACCAGTGAGAGACAGTTCCCACTGGAGTAGTGGAAGGTGTGATGAACACTGACCAGTGAGAGACAGTTCCCACTGGAGACAAAAGAAAACGCGAGGATAAGTGGTAGTTATTATAGTATGATTTCCAGCTGAGGTTCTATTCAGCTGAAGAGGACCTCAGCTGAGGCTCCAAATATACAGACTACCAATTATCCTGGGTTTTATTCTTTATTCTTTAACTTGGAATTAGTCAGGACACGAAATATTTATTTTTTTCAGCTGTGGATCATACAGCATGAAGGATGTGCAATTAGTTCAATCTCTTATTAAAATATTGTCTCAGTATTTTGGAAATTTACGTTAGTCCATATTTGATGTTTATATATTTTTTTAATTCGACGATAACAAAGATATCAAAGATATAATGAATGAATCATATTGTCCCCCTCGGGTGCCCACGTTGCCCAGGCTGCCCACGCTGCCCCTAGGGCAGTGATTATCAACCAGGGGAAAATTTACCCCTTGGGGGTAAAAAATTACATGCCAAAGGGTAAATATTTATGTGCTATTTTTGTGCTAAACCCGAATAATTTATTTTTTTGACCTTGTTTTTCTGTCCCTTTATGATGGCGATAAATTTTGTATGGATGTAAGGGAGTAAATGGAGAAATACATCAAGCCCAGTGGGTTAATGATGGACCTAGGGGCATGTGGACCCCTAGTTTAGGAACCCATGTCTTCCAGGCTCTTTAAGTTTACAACTTTCAGTCTCGTTATAGTTTATACCTCTGAGTTCTGATACTAGCGTTGCTAACCTGCGAGGAATACCACACGGTATCCCTCCTAGAGGAATCTAAGGAGGTATTCATCACACCAATGGATGCCTCCCCCAGTGAGGAATACCTAAAGTCAGTACCTGACCAACCGGGCTGTAGTTCATACGTCAGTGTGCTTGCGGCCGGCAGTAACAGCCTGGTTGATCAGACCCTGATCCACCATGAGGCCTGGTCTCAGACCGAGCCACGGGGGCGTTGACCCCCGAAACCCTCTCCAGGTAAACTCCAGGTATTTCTCACTCCTCTCATGCATGTATACATGAAGGGGTGCATACATGTATACTCGTGAGGTAGGCGAAGGTATGCTCTCTTACCACCATGAAGAATTCATAGTAGTGGGTACAAGGCAGGTGTGTAGGTGTTGTTCCCTTGCTGGGTACTGGCTGTGCTCAGTGTTCTGCCTGGCGCTGGCTTGGTGTTCTATCTTGTGTTGGCTCGGTGTTCTACCTGCGGTAGTGTGTTCTTTGTGTTCAGTTGTTCAGGTGATCGGGGGGGGGGTCACAATTCTGATGGATTTATCTGTTTTGTAGGTAAACTGGTTCAGGTATCCTTCAGGTATCTTCCAGACATCCTTCTGATATCCTTCAGGTATCCTCCAGGTATCCTCCAGGGATAATCCAGGCATCCTGATATCCTCCAGGCGTCCTTATATCCTCCAGGTATCCTTCAGGTAATTTTCATGTAACCTTCAGGTACCCTCCGGACATCCTTCTGATAGCCTTCGGGTATCCACCAGGCATCCTCCAGGTATCCTGATATCCTCCAGGTATACTCAAAGACATAAGAGTCGGCACCTTGTGGTAGGTCACTGACGCACAACAACAGACGTGGGGTGAATGTCGTAGCGCGTACCACGCCCCTGGCAACACTCACCCTGCCACCAACCAGGTTGTTGCCGTTACCGCCCTGGAGGCCGGCCTAGTCGATCACAGCCTGGTATGACCGTCCTGGAGGCCGGCCTAGTCGATCACAGCCTGGTATGACCGCCCTGGAGGCCGGCCTAGTCGATCACAACCTGGTATGACCGCCCTGGAGGCCGGCCTAGCTGATCACAGCCTGGTATGACCGCCCTGGAGGCCGGCCTAGTCGATCACAACCTGGTATGACCGTCCTGGAGGCCGGACTAGTCGATCACAGCCTGGTATGACCGTCCTGGAGGCCGGCCTAGCTGATCACAGCCTGGTATGACCGCCCTGGAGGCCGGCCTAGTCGATCACAACCTGGTATGACCGTCCTGGAGGCCGGACTAGTCGATCACAGCCTGGTATGACCGCCCTGGAGGCCGGCCTAGTCGATCACAACCTGGTATGACCGCCCTGGAGGCCGGCCTAGCCGATCACAGCCTCTTATGACCGTCCTGGAGGCCGGGCTAGCCGATCACAGCCTGGTATGACCGCCCTGGAGGCCGGCCTAGTCGATCACAACCTGGTATAACCGTCCTGGAGGCCGGCCTAGTCAATCACAGCCTGGTATGACCGCCCTGGAGGCCGGCCTAGCCGATCACAGCCTTTTATGACCGTCCTGGAGGCCGGTCTAGCCGATCACAGCCTGGTATGACCGCCCTGGAGGCCGGCCTAGCCGATCACAGCCTGGTATGACCGCCCTGGAGGCCGGCCTAGCCGATCACAGCCTGGTATGACCGCCCTGGAGGCCGGCCTAGCCGATCACAGCCTGGTATGACCGCCCTGGAGGCCAGCCTAGCCGATCACAGCCTGGTATGACCGCCCTGGAGGCCGGCCTAGCCGATCACAGCCTGGTATGACCGCCCTGGAGGCCGGCCTAGCCGATCACAGCCTGGTATGACCGCCCTGAAGGCCGGCCTAGCCGATCACAGCCTGGTATGACCGCCCTGGAGGCCGGCCTAGCCGATCACAGCCTGGTATGACCGCCCTGGAGGCCGGCCTAGCCGATCACAGCCTGGTATGACCGCCCTGGAGGCCGGCCTAGCCGATCACAGCCTGGTATGACCGCTCTGGAGGCCGGCCTAGTCGATCACAGCCTGGTATGACCGCCCTGGAGGCCGGCCTAGCCGATCACAGCCTGGTATGACCGCCCTGGAGGCCGGCCTAGCCGATCACAGCCTGGATGACCGCCCTGGAGGCCGGCCTAGCCGATCACAGCCTGGTATGACCGCCCTGGAGGCCGGCCTAGCCGATCACAGCCTGGTATGACCGCCCTGGAGGCCGGCCTAGTCGATCACAGCCTGGTATGACCGTCCTAGAGGCCGGCCTAGCCGATCACAGCCTGGTATGACTGCCCTGAAGGCCGGCCTAGCCGATCACAGCCTGGTATGACCGCCCTGGAGGCCGGCCTAGCCGATCACAGCCTGGTATGACCGCCCTGGAGGCCGGCCTAGCCGATCACAGCCTGGTATGACCGCCCTGGAGGCCGGCCTAGCCGATCACAGCCTGGTATGACCACCCTGGAGGCCGGCCTAGATGATCACAGCCTGGTATGACCGCCCTGGAGGCCGGCCTAGCCGATCACAGCCTGGTATGACCGTCCTTCCTGTGATGTGTGACTTGATAACGAGAAGACACATGTTCAACATCTGGGTAAGTTTTTTTGTAGACGTTTCGCCCACGCCACAAATAAAGACACCCAGATGTTGCACATGTCGGGATTGTATACCATTTATGAACGGCTTGATAATAGTCTAGGAATGAGCGAAACGTCGTCATGGGTTCCTCTCTCCTCAGTGCGAAGTTTTTGATATTTTGACTTCTTTTTTTTTTTAATTCCTCGCTGGTCAAGGGTTCTTGATCTGTGGAACTTGAGTTATCCTCCCCTTCCTCGGATCAAAAAGATTTAAAAGATTTGGGGATGGATTTAAAAGATTTAGGGTGGATTCAGAAGATTTAGGGGTGGATTTAGAAAATATAGGGGTGGATTTAGAATATATAGGGGTGGATTTAGAAGATATAGGGGTGGATTTAGAAGATATAGGGGTGGATTTAGAAGATATAGGGGTTGATTTAGATATAGGGGTGGATTTAGAAGATTTAGGGGTGGATTTAGAAAATATAGGGGTGGATTTAGAAGATTTAGGGGTGGATTTAAAAAATATAGGGGTGGATTTAGAATATATAGGGGTGGATTTAGATATAGGGGTGGATTTAGATATAGGGGTGGATTTAGAAGATTTAGGGGTGGATTTAGAAGATATACGGGTGGATTTAGAAGATATAGGGGTGGATTTAGACGATATAGGGGTGGATTTAGAAGATTTAGGTGTGTATTTAGAAGATTTAGGGGTGGATCTTGACAATTTAGGAATACATTCGAAATTTTAGGAGTGGGATTAAGGATTTGAGAATGGATTTAGGGGCGACCTTATGGATTTATGTATCAATGATTTAAGGATGGATTTTCGAATTTAAGGAGAGATTTATGGATATGGGGAAGTAAATAGTAAGTGGAATGGATATCGAAAATTCGTGATGGTGGTAGACCCTGCCACCAATGGTAGTGGTAGACCCTGACACCAGTGGTGGTGGTGGACCCTGCCACCAGTGGTGGTAGGAAAGTGGGTTTGCTCCATAGTAATTGGTATTCCAAGCGTTCGCGTAGCACCTGGATATTACTGGCCGGACGAACGGTGGTGACTGCTCCTGACTAGTCAGGATTTATGTTTACAAGCGCAAACACAGTCAACTCAATGGCCTTTGTTCAAGGTAAACATAAACCTGGTTCACCGAGTTGAACCAAATTTGTCCAGCATGACGAACCAGTTCGGTCCAGCAACGAGATGAACCTCCTCGATCCAGCAACGAGATGTACCAGCTCGGTCCAGCAATGATGAACCACCTCGGTCCAGCAATGAGATGAACCACCTCGGTCCAGCAATGAGATGAACCACCTCGATCCAGCAACGAGATGTACCAGCTCGGTCCAGCAATGATGAACCACCTCGGTCCAGCAATGAGATGAACCACCTCGATCCAGCAACGAGATGTACCAGCTCGGTCCAGCAATGATGAACCACCTCGGTCCAGCAATGAGATGAACCACCTCGGTCCAGCAATGAGATGAACCATCTTGGTCCAGCAACGAGACGAACCACCTCGGTCCAGCAATGAGACGAACCACCTCGGCCCAGCAACGAGACATCCACTTCGGTCCAGCAACGAGATGAACCACCTCGGTCCAGCAATGAGACGAACCAGCTCGGTCCAGCAATGAGATGAACCTCCTCGATCCAGCAACGAGATGTACCAGCTCGGTCCAGCAATGAGACGAACCACCTCGGCCCAGCAACGAGACATCCACTTCGGTCCAGCAACGAGATGAACCACCTCGGTCCAGCAATGAGACGAACCAGCTCGGTCCAGCAATGAGATGAACCTCCTCGATCTAGCAACGAGATGAACCACCTCGGTCCAGCAATGAGACGAACCAGCTCGGTCCAGTAACGAGACGAACCTCGGTCCATTATACACGAACGATCCAAATGTTGTCGACCGCGAGGGCAATGACCCCCGAAACCTCTCCAGGTATACTCCAGGTAATAATAAAAAATAAACACAGGAAAGCACATTTCTTTTGGGGCAACGTTTCGATCTTTGTAGAGCTTTAGCATGCAATGTTTCTCTGAGTAGAGCTCTGTCACAATGAAGCTCTATTCAGAGTAGAGAGTAAATTAACCCAGGATAACCCCAGATAGTCAGTATCCCAGGATAACCCCAGATAGTAACTCAGGATAACCCCAGATAATCAGTAACGCAGGACAACCCCAGATAGTAACCAAGGATAACCCTATATAGTCAGTAACCCAGGATAACCCCATATAGTCAGTAACCCAGGATAAACCCATATAGTCAGTAACCCAGGATAACCCCATATAGTCAGTAACCCAGGATAACCCCATATAGTCAGTAACCCAGAATAACCCCAGAGGGTTAATAGCCCAGGATAACTCCAGAAGGGCTAATTTTTTTTTTATTAACACATCGGCCGATTCCCACCAAGGCAGGGTGGCCCGAAAAAGAAAAACTTACATCATCATTCACTCCATCACTGTCTTGCCAGAGGGGTGCTTTACACTACAATTATAAAACTGCAACATTAACACCCCTCCTTCAGAGTGCAGACACTGTACTTCCCATCTCCAGGACTCAAGTCCGGTCTGCCGGTTTCCCTGAATCCCTTCATAAATGTTACTTTGCTCACACTCCAACAGCACGTCAAGTATTAAAAACCATTTGTCTCCATTCACTCCTATCAAATATGCTCACACATGCTTGGTGGAAGTCCAAGCCCCTCGCACACAAAACCTCCTTTACCCCCTCCCTCCAACCTTTACTAGGCCGACCCCTACCCCGCCTTCCCTCCACTACAGATTTATACACTCTCGAAGTCATTCTGTCTCGTTCCATTCTCTCTACATGTCCGAACCACCTCAACAACCCCTCCTCAGCTCTCTGGATAATAGTTTTGGTAATCCCGCACCTACTTCTAATTTCCAAACTCCGAATTCTCTGCATTATATTCACACCACACATTGACCTCAGACATGACATCTCCACTGCCTCCAGCCTTCTCCTCGTTGCAACATTCATCACCCATGCTTCACACCCATATAAGAGTGTTGGTATAACTATACTCTCATACATTCCCCTCTTTACTTCCATGGACAAAGTTCTTTGTCTCCACAGACTCCGAAGTGCACCACTCACCCTTTTTCCCCTCATCAATTATATGATTCACCTCATCCTTCATAGACCCATCTGCTGACATGTCCACTCCCAAATATCTGAATACATTCACCTCCTCCATACTCTCTCCCTCCAATCTGATATCCAATCTTTCGTCACCTAATCTTTTTGTTATCCTCACCACCATACTCTTTCCTATATTCACTTTCAATTTTCTTCTTTTACACACCCTAACAAATTCATCCACCAACCTCTGCAACTTCTCTTCAGAATCTCGCAAAAGCACAGTGTCATCAGCAAAAAGCAACTGTGACAACTCTCATTTTGTTAATCCAGGAAAATGTCTTACCTCCAGTGTAAACCTAAAGTCCTCCCCCAGGGTGCCACCCACATGAGTCGATTATCTCCCAGGTACCTATTTACTGCTAGGAAACAGAGAGGGGTAGCAGGTGTTAGAAGACCTGCCCACCAGTCTCCTCCTGTTACAAAATGCGTCTTCTAAAACAGACGTCTCCAGAGCAAGCTAAAGGGTTAACTAATTGGTTACCTTCTAGCTGCTGGGCTGTTTCTGGTTTCGTAACAAGAGGTTGGATTATATTCTGTTTCAGTTATCCAGGCTATTCTATAGCCCTCTTCAGTATTAATAATGATCACAACTGAATGAAAACAAAAAATAAAATAAAATTTAGGATCTTAACCAATAAAGTTGTCTAAAAGAGTATATATACACAATTTAAATATTTGACATAAATAAGGAGCCAATAAATAAATATATATATATACATATACATATATTGGTATACCTTCAATAATTAAGGTTCTCAAGTACCGTCTGGTACATACTATGAAAAGACTCAAGAATATGACACATAGGCAACACTTATGATTCTTTATTTCAAAACGTTTCGTCTACACAGTAGGCTTCTTGAGTCGAGTACAGAAAGTAGGCAGGAGTAGCAGAGATGTGATGGACTGTAATCAATCCATCATCCTTGAAGACGTAAACATGAGGTTGTCTACGTCTTCAAGGGTGATGGATTGATTACAATCCATCACATCTCTACTGCTCCTGCTTACTTTCTGTACTCAACTGAAGAAGCCTAATGTGTAGGCGAAACGTTTCGGAACAAAGATACCTAACTGTTACCTATGTGTCTTACCAACCTGTCGGTATTGTATACCATTTTGATATTCACTCAAGAATATCAAGAGTGCAATAACATGTATACTAATATGTGAGTATAGAGTTAAGCCAATTATACAACTGAATATATCCTGGTTAATTTACACAAGTTAGGTCAAATAATAATGTAAAGAAAGGTATTTTAATTTTAGCTATTAATGAAAACATCTCCAATATAAAATTATATGATCAGATATACTATACAGAATATTAAATCACTGTGTCCAGTTCAGGGGCGCAACACCTCCCACCCAGGATTAAACTTGGGTCCTCTTGTATCAGGTCCTATTGTATCAGGTCCTCTTGTATCAGGTCCTCTTGTATCAGGTCCTCTTGTATGGGGTCATCTTATATCAGGTCCTTTTGTATGGGGTCATCTTGTATCATGTTCATTTGTATGGAGTCATCTTGTATCAGGTCCTCTTATATGGGGGACATCTTGTGTCAGGTCATCTTGTATCAGGTCCTCTTGTATTAGGGTCATCTTGTGTCATGTCATCTTGTATCAGGTCCTCTGGTATGGGGGTCATCTTGTGTCAGGTCATCTTGTATCATGTCCAGTTGGTGGTGAGCCAAAATAGTCAGAATAATAGTGGGTGCCAGAAGAGAACTCTGCTAGATCTGTTAGATGATCTGTTAGCTAGATCTGTTAGTTGATCTGTTAGCGAGATCTGTTAGTTGTAAAGGAACCAGTAAACAGATACAGGTACGGACACACGATAAGTAACATCTGAAGTAACTATAAATCTTGACGACGCGAGAATTGGTAAATAAATCAAGGTAATGTTTCTGGTTCTATTAAAGTGTTTGTTATGGAGTTAAGTGAGGAGGAGGAGGATTCATGGTGTATATTTTCAAGTAGAAATTATTGTCAGTAATGAAGAGGTAGATTGGTGTGGGTCGTACATGGCTAGGAGTGGTGCGTACTCTGTCCTCCGTCCGTGTGAGACCTTCATGGCAGGGAGTGTTTTGATACGATAATATATGCAAATGCCAGACGCGTGTTGCGGCTGTTTCTCGTAGTTAAATATATATTAATAAAAAATCAAGTATTCTAACTTACTGATTACAAGGGGGAAGGTTGTCAAAGGCTGTAAAAATAGTCAGGGGTATCCGCCCCCTCATAAAAAAGGAGCGACGGATCTGAGTATTTAATAATATATACATTCGTACCCCATACTGCCCTATACTCCACACTTATCTATATACATCAGACGTATGGTATCTCTGCAGGATGACATCAATAACCAGCTATCTCATACTAATCAACACACAGCAAGTGTCACCCATCACAGTCACAACAGACCCCAGCTATAGATAACACACACACACACACACACAAGCTAGCTGAACACACA
>WNWK01008897.1:7500-52500 GCA_009830355.1 Cherax destructor | reverse complement strand
TAAAGGACCCGCAGTGTACCATTCTTGAGTTCTATGTGGGATAGCGTTGAAGAAGTTTCTTGGCAATAGGTTCAGCTATGTTGTAGAAGCCGTTGTTCTGGTTGAAGTTGTTGGATATACAGATGAGTGATGATTCTAGGATTCTTCGGTATTGCGTGTTGTCTTCTCTGGCGATGAGTCTTGCGTTTCTGTAGTTGATTAAATGGTTGTGTAAATTTCGGTGTTGAACACAGGCATTTCTTGAGTCGTCAGATCTGCCTGCGTACTGGTGTTCTGAAATGCGTGTTTGTAGGTCTCTGGATGTTTCGCCAACGTATAATTTGCTGCAGCCATTACAAGGGATTGTGTATACCCCTGCCGTGGATTGAAGCTTTTCCTGTCTGTTACTGGTAATGTCCTTGATGGTGGTGGATGTGGAGGTGGATACTCGGAATGAGGTCTTAGAAAAAATGTTGGAAACTTGTTTGGAAATGGAGTTGGTGGGAAGGACTATGTATCTCTTCTCAGCAGTGTCTTCTCTGGGTGTGTTTGGTAGGGTGTGTAAAAGAAGAAAATTTAAAGTGAATATAGAAAAGAGTAAGGTGATGAGGATAACAAAAAGAATAGGTGACGAAAGATTGGATATCAAATTGGAGGGAGAGAGTATGGAGGAGGTGAATGTATTCAGATATTTGGGAGTGGACATGTCAGCAGATGGGTCTATGAAGGATGAGGTGAATCATAGAATTGATGAGGGGAAAAGGGTGAGTGGAGCACTTCGGAGTCTGTGGAGACAAAGAACCTTGTCCATGGAAGTAAAGGGAATGTATGAGAGTATAGTTATACCAACGCTCTTATATGGGTGTGAAGCATGGGTGATGAATGTTGCAACGAGGAGAAGGCTGGAGGCAGTAGAGATGTCATGTCTGAGGTCAATGTGTGGTGTGAATATAATGCAGAGAATTCGGAGTTTGGAAATTAGGAGGAGGTGCGGGATTACCAAAACGATTGTCCAGAGAGCTGAGGAGGGGTTGTTGAGGTGGTTTGGACATGTAGAGAGAATGGAACGAGACAGAGTGACTTCGAGAGTGTATAAATCTGTAGTGGAGGGAAGGCGGGGTAGGGGTCGGCCTAGGAAAGGTTGGAGGGAGGGGTAAAGGAAGTTTTGTGTGCGAGGGCTTGGACTTCCAGCAAGCATGTGTGAGCGTATTTGATAGGAGTGAATGGAGGCATATGGTTTTTAATACTTGACGTGCTGTTGGAGTGTGAGCAAAGTAACATTTATGAAGGGATTCAGGGAAACCGGCAGGCCGGACTTGAGTTCTGGAGATGGGAAGTACAGTGCCGGCACTCTTAAGGAGGGGTGTTAATGTTGCAGTTTTATAATTGTAGTGTAAAGCACCCCTCTGGCAAGACAGTGATGGAGTGAATGATGATGAAAGTTTTTCTTTTTCGGGCCACCCTGCCTTGGTGAGAATCGGCCGATGTGTTAATAAAAAAAAAATATATATATATATATATATATATATATATATATATATATATATATATATATATGCAAGACAACCACTATGAAAAAATAGAGGAATTCCAAGCGCTTTCGTGACTACTCACATTATCAAGGAACTATAAAAGGAAACATGACAAGAGGACTTATATAAGGGGCAAGACTACACCTCACAGTCACATCACACTAACAAAGACTACACCTCACAGTAGCGTAACATCTCACGACTCTGTGAAGAGGAAAAACAAGAAAGGACCTGAAACTCTTCCCAAGAATTAAGATTAGTCCAATTTATCATTAAATTCTTCCCAAATTTTATTAATTATAAAAGAATCCAATTTATATAAACCAAAAGAAATATTCATATTATTTTCAAAACTGCTTTTAATGAAACATGATTCTATTATATTCCTCTCAACCATGGACTTGCTTGATACAACCTTCTCAGCATTTTGAAAATCAATTGGATGGTTAAAGTCTCTCACATGAATAAATAGAGCATTAGAATCTTGTCCAGTTCTAATGCTATATTTATGTTGTTTTAATCTTAGTTCAAGACTTTTACTAATATATATATATATATATATATATATATATATATATATATATATATATATATTGTGTGTGGGGGTATAAGCCTTGATAATTGATACCGATAGACTGGTTTAAGAGACTGGTAAGCAAACACTAGGACATTTATTGTAAAACGTTTCGGTGCTGAGACCTTGAACACTTCTAACACACAGAGATTGAAAATTACCGTATATATAAGGAGAATGTGTAATGTGAGTGACACATAGTGACCTGGAATATGAAAGTGGTCTTTAT
The DNA here is from genome assembly GCA_009830355.1 of Cherax destructor. Taxonomy (NCBI): domain Eukaryota; kingdom Metazoa; phylum Arthropoda; class Malacostraca; order Decapoda; family Parastacidae; genus Cherax; species Cherax destructor. The sequence continues at coordinate 50,186 of WNWK01008897.1, read as the reverse complement.
TTGAGATGAGGTCAGGTAGAGAATGAAGTGATGTGTTTATTGTGTTGTTAGGCTTTGCCTGGCTGATTATCATACATGAGTATCATACATAAGTATCACACAAGAGTATCATTCATGAGTATCATGCATTATGGTCAACCAGGCCTCAGGCTGGGAAGCGAACGTAGAGGAACCCATGAAGGCGGTCAGAGGTATATCCCACATATTCACTCCACACGAGTATGTGCCTCATATCTCCACTCCACACCATTCCTTGTATCACTTTATATCGCTCACCTCACACACACAGGGCCAGGAGCTATGACTCGACCCCTGCAACCACAACTAGGTGAGTACAAGCTCAACACAACAGTGACATTTATAAGTTTGTAAGAAAAAAGGCACAATACCGTGACTGGAACAATACACACACAACCCGCACATAGAAGAGAGGAGCTTACCACGACGTTTCGGTCCGACTTGGACCAAGTCGGACCGAAACGTCGTCGTAAGCTCCTCTCTTCTATGTGCGGGTTGTGTGTGTACAAGTTTGGTTCTGGCAGCAGTTGATTGTCACTGCCACACTCGTTATTAAGTTAATTATACACCAAGCTGCGCCATATCCCATTTCATCACTGATATTCATGTGTTTTTATACCTTGCCACTTTATATTGAGCATGTCATTGTGTCCTGAGTACATGAATTATAAACTGTCACTCTTTAATGCTCCTTGCACGCTACTCTGTGATGATCAGTAGCACATAAGCTACAGTGTGGTCATGGGAGGCTCTGTAGCATATATGCTCTCTAAATAGTCAATATTTTGGCTCTTATAACAGAGAAAACTTCCGCCTCTCTTATCAAAAAAGCGATCGATCTGGTAAAAATGTTATTGCTCTATTGTTGTGTGTGTGCACTCACCTACTTGTTCTCACCAATTTGTGGTTGCAGGGGTCGAGACTCAGCTCCTGGCCTCGAGTCTTCACTGATCGCTACTAGGTCCTCTCTCTCCCTGCTCCATGAGCTTTATCATACCTCGTCTTAAAGCTATGTATGGTTCCTGCCTCCACTACATCACTTGCCAAACTATTCCACTTCCTGACAACTCTGTGACTGAAGAAATACTTCCTAACATCCCTTCAACTTCCAATTGTGACCCCTTGTTTCTGTGTCCCATCTCTGGAACATCCTGTCTTTGTTCACCTTGTCTATTCCACTCAGTATTTTGTATGTCGTAAAACATTCCCCTTAGCTCTGGATCTAACCTTGTTGCAAACCTTTGCACTTTCTCTAATTTCTAGACGTGCTTGACCAGGTGTGGGTTCCAAACTAGTGCTGCATGTGTGTGTGTGTCTTCTTGTACTTTACTTGTTTAGTGTGTTAAGTATTTAAGTGTTGCTCTGTGTGACTGTCTTGACTTGTAATCTACAATGCTCACTTATAACTGATCTACGAGTTCTAAATCTTAGCAGTTTGTAGTCTGTCGTACCCCATGGCTACTATCGTCTCTCTTACAACATACATAGATAAGGGCGGATTTTAAACGTATTAGTCTAGATGCTGTATTAAAGTTGACTGGGGTATCTGTCGAGAGCTTTTTGTGGATTTAGGTAATGGCTTACCGAAATTTAACCTTCCTTTATATAAAGAATAAAAGGCATAATATCATGACGGGGACAATTCACAAATAACGCGCACATAACAGAAAGGAAAGTATGACGACATTTCGGTCCAATTAGGGCCATGAACTAGTCACACACTAACACATGAAGGTGAGGGAGCCAGTATATAATACGAGAGGGGAGGCTGGGACGGGAGAAAGAGAGGTAGAAAAATAAAAGCCTTAAGTGGAGATAGTAGAAGAGGTAGTGCAAGTAATAATAGTGGCAATCAGCATTAGATTATATATTTGATTGTAAAATTGATTTTCACAATAGTTTTTACCATTATGAGTTTGGTATGGGCATGGGAAGCCCTTCAGCCACAGTACTGGGTTACTGGAACCAGGATTTTGAAAGATATTTTGCTATCTGAAGCTACGATGATAAATTATGCTGGGTAAATGAACACATGTGCAACTAATGCAACATTTTATTGTTGCACATGTGTTCTTTTACCATATCGTTGGTAATTCTACTAACTTTATCACAATGAGTTATTTTGATTGTGTTCTGTGTCTCTGGCTGTGTAAGGATTTTGATGATTCTCGGCTGAGACTCAATAATTTGGTTATTTCTCTTATATTTACTGTTAAGGGTGATGTAGATATATGCATTCCCTTTTCCCAGCCCTTGTATGTTGATGATGCTGGACGAGTCTGTGTTTACATCTATATGTTATTCTTTTGATTTACTGTTTTCCAGTGTGCAGCATATGTTGCGAGATTTCATTAACATAATAATTCACAACTCAAAAAACGTAAATAACAAAAAAAAAAGGCACAATACCGAGACTGGAACAATACACATAACCCGCACATAGAAGACAGGAGCTTACCACGACGTTTCGGTCCTACTTGGACCATTTACAGGTTTGTAAATGGTCCAAGTCGGACCGAAACGTAGTCAAAAAACGTAAACATGTTACTGTATATTTATCAGTGTAAATAATGTTATTAATGTTAATGTAAGTTTCCAGGCAAAAATAGTGATGTATCCCCTTCATATATGTTAACTTACGAGGCAGTGTAGCTCCTGGACGTGAAAATTGTACACACACACACACACACACACACACACACACGGGAGAAAGAATCTTATGACTGTTTTGGTCTGACTTGGACCATTGGTAGAATTTTCATGCTGACTGGGGATCCTTCCTTCATAATGGGTTTATTCAGTACAGTTACATGTTTACTAAATTGATGAACCTCTGTCTTAGCCAACTTGAACTTTTAATTCCGGTGGCACCGGCCTTGTATGCCTTGTATGGGCCAGTAGGCCTTCTGCAGTGTTCTTCCATTCTTATGTTCTTATGTTCTTACCACTGTTACTGACCTCTCATCCATTTTTCCTTTTTTTTTTGTTCATTGAGCCTCGAGCCTCGCCTGAATCAATACTTGATTCTTACAAGTTTTTTCTGCTACTTTTCCAGTGATGAAGAATTCTTCGTGATAGTGATTTTTTTCCCCTTTAAATTTTCCTGGATACATCAAAATAAATTTCCCCTTGTAAGTTAATTTATTGAGGAACAATTTTCTATTCATTCCATTTTCATTTCTTTTTGGGGTTATCCAAAGTAATTAACACATCAATATATGTGTTAATTACTTTGGATAACCCCAAAAAAAGGTTAAAGAAAGTTATTTGTTTTCTCTTATTACTTTTTCCTGGCATTGATGAAGCATTTTTAGGGATAGTGACAAACTTTTCCTTAGAATTTACCCATGTTCTTGCTTAGAATTTACCCATGTTCTTGCTTAGAATTTACCCATGTTCTTGCTCAAAATTTACCCATGTTCTTGCTTAGAATTTACCCATGTTCTTGCTTAGATTTTTCCCAGTTCTTGCTTAAAATTTACCCATGTTCTTGCTTAGAATTTATCCATGTTCTTGCTTAGAATTTACCCATGTTCTTGCTTAGAATTTACCCATGTTCTTGCTTAGAATTTACCCATGTTCTTGCTTAGAATTTACCCATGTTCTTGCTTAGAATTTACCCATGTTCTTGCTTAGAATTTACCCATGTTCTTGCTTAGAATTTACACATGTTCTTGCTTAGATTTTTCCCAGTTCTTGCTTAAAATTTACCCATGTTCTTGCTTAGAATTTATCCATGTTCTTGCTTAGAATTTACCCATGTTCTTGCTTAGAATTTACCCATGTTCTTGCTTAGAATTTACCCATGTTCTTGCTTAGAATTTACCCATGTTCTTGCTTAGAATTTACCCATGTTCTTGCTTAGAATTTACCCATGTTCTTGCTTAGAATTTACACATGTTCTTGCTTAGATTTTACCCATGCTCTTGCTTCGAATTTACCCATGTTCTTGCTTCGAATTTACCCATGTTCTTGCTTAGAATTTACACATGTTCTTGCTTAGAATTTACCCACGTTCTTTCTTAGAATTTACCCATGTTCTTGCTTAGAATTTACCCATGTTCTTGCTTAGAATTACCCATGTTCTTACTTAGAATTTACCCATGTTCTTACTTAGAATTTACCCATGTTATTGCTTAGAATTTACCCATGTTCTTGCTTAGAATTTACCCATGTTCTTACTTAGAATTTACCCATGTTATTGCTTAGAATTTACCCATGTTCTTGCTTAGAATTTACCCATGTTCTTGCTTAGAATTTACCAATGTTCTTGCTTAGAATTTACCCATGTTATTGCTTAGAATTTACCCATGTTCTTGCTTAGAATTTACCCATGTTCTTGCTTAGAATTTACCCATGTTCTTGCTTAGAATTTACCCATGTTCTTGCTTAGAATTTACCCATGTTCTTGCTTAGAATTTACCCACGTTCTTGCTTAGAATTTACCCACGTTCTTGCTTAGAATTTACCCACGTTCTTGCTTAGAATTTACCCATGTTCTTGCTTAGAATTTACCCATGTTCTTGCTTAGAATTTACCCATGTTCTTGCTTAGAATTTACCCATGTTCTTGCTTAGAATTTACCCATGTTCTTGCTTAGAATTTACCAATGTTCTTGCTTAGAATTTACCCATGTTCTTGCTTAGAATTTACCCATGTTCTTGCTTAGAATTTACCCATGTTCTTGCTTAGAATTTACCCATGTTCTTGCTTAGAATTTACCCATGTTCTTGCTTAGAATTTACCCATGTTCTTGCTTAGAATTTACCCATGTTCTTGCTTAGAATTTACCCATGTATATCAAGATTAACTTTGTTTTTCTTTCTTTGACAGATTGTTGAGAGCGCCGGTGGGAGGTGGAGAGGGGGCGCAGGTGCTCATGACAGTGGTCGTAGGCACTCACTCATGACAGTGGTCGTAGGCACTCACTCATGACAGTGGTCGTAGGCACTCACTCATGACAGTGGTCGTAGGCACTCACTCATGACAGTGGTTGTGTGGGTGATCATGACAGCCAGGGACAGAGTGAAATAATAATAAGAAAAGTTCTGTGAATGGTTACAGTGGGAGGTGTCAGTGAGGGAGTCAAGACAGAAGATAAACGCGTGTGTGATGCGTGTGAGGTGCCGCGTGTGTTGCGTCTCCCCCGCCCTGCAGTGCCCACGCCGCCGCGTGTGCCAGCCGTGACGTCACCGCCTCCCGCGCCCGCAGCCGTGACGTCACCGCCTTCCGCGCCCGAAGCCGTGACGTCACCGCCTCCCGCGCCCGCTACTGTGACGTCACTGACTAAAGATGATTGACGGCAAGTCTCCGCCCACCCTCAGCCCCACCGTGCCCACCATGGGGTAAGTCGACCCATTCCACTATTAGTGCCAGCTTTCTGCAGTATTAAAGTATTCTTGTCTGGTGGTGATAAGGTTACGGGCGGCCTTAATGACCCTAGTGTAGTAGATGGGCTCCAAACCTCCCATATAATATTATACAGCCTTCTTGTCTTTGTAAAGTCTTAAAAATTTATGTAGTTATCTAGGAGTTATATTAATCCTTCCTTGGATAAACCGCGATTAAACTAAAACCATGCGGGTTTAACGCTGCAGTGTGGGATATAGTTTTATCCTATTTTCTAAATTTACAAATCGTTATTTTCTGAGTCTAGGGAAGGTATGAGCGGTCCAGAGGAGAGAAGTTAGGCCTAAGATTGATTGTTATAGACCTAGGCGACCTTATCTGGGAGGTTGTAAAACAGAAGCCAGCGGGTCGCCAGCAGCAACAGCCTGGTTGACCAAGCAAGCATCACAAACAGGCCTGGCTCAGGGCCAGGCTGCGTGTGATGAAGTTCGAGTCGTTGGCACAGAGTTCCTACAAGTGCCTGAAGGAGTCGGGCAAATGACACTTCATGGCAATGAAGGGTCCCAGAGCTGCTAGTTTTATGTTCCAGAGGATCACTGTTGCACTTCAGAGAGGTAATGCCTGGTGTTTCCTTGGTACTGTGTGTAGCAGCTTGGAGGACCAGAATGGGCCCCAACACTTGCACCTCTTGGTGAGCGAAAACACATGGCGCTCTAGTCCACTGAACCACACATTCCTTAAGAGTAGCGCATCCAGTTGGACTGAATGTTGTACTCGCTACCCAAGGACATACGGTGGTGTGGACGCCTCTAAGCTAATTTCATGTGTCATGTGTTTTCGCTCACCAAGAGGCGGGCCAAAGCGTCATGGGTTCGACCCCTGGCTAGTGCAGTGTAGTTATTGATCAATACAACTCGTTCGTGGTTACAATAATATATATATATAGTTCCAGAATCTCTACTATCCACCTCAGCCCAGTAGGGCCACAGCATAACTCTCCACTCTCTTCACAATCATCCACAAACATCAGCACCCACAATTTAAGGTAAATACTATTATTTCTGTTACATTTGTAGTCTTAAGCAGTAAAAACAACATAATACATCACGATAATGAACTACAATTACATATTCTCTTTTATATTTGTAAGATCTGTTGGTCTAAAAAAAACTTGTTTGGCTTTTTGGGGACTCTCAGGAACGTAACCCTATTTTTCCCATAAGTTCTTTTAATTATCTAACACGATTTTAGCTAACACGACGTTTTCAGGAACGTAACTACCGTGCTAAATGAGGGCCTACTGTATATATATGTGTGTGTGTGTGTGTGTGTGTGTGTGTGTGTGTGTGTGTGTGTGTGTGTGTGTGTGTGTGTGTGGAAGAAATCGCAATAAAACGCGTAACTGTAAATATAAAAAATTCCATTGAAAAAATAAACCAAAAAAACATAAGCACCTTCATGTGTTTACACTCACATGTTAAGAGGAAGAAGGAGAGGCGAGGGAAGGAAATTATGCTCTTAAGTGACGAGATACCTGAGTGAGGTAATACCTCACTCAGGTACCACATAATACCTCACTCAGGTACCTCACAATACCTCACTCAGATACCACACAATACCTCAGGTACCACATAATACCTCACTCAGATATCACATAATACCTCACTCAGGTACCTCACAATACTTCACTCAGATACCACACAATACCTCACTCAGGTACCACATAATACCTCACTCAGATATCACATAATACCTCACTCAGGTACCTCACAATACCTCACTCAGGTACCTCACAATACCTCACTCAGATACCACACAATACCTCACTCAGATATCACATAATACCTCACTCAGGTACCTCACAATACCTCACTCAGATACCACACAATACCTCACTCAGATATCACATAATACCTCACTCAGGTACCTCACAATACCTCACTCAGGTACCACACAATACCTCACTCAGGTACCACACAATACCTCACTCAGGTATCACATAATACCTCACTCAGGTAACACATAATACCTCACTCAGGTACCTCACAATACCTCACTCAGGTACCACACAATACCTCATTCAGGTACCACATAATACCTCACTCAGATATCACATAATACCTCACTCAGGTACCTCACAATACCTCACTCAGGTACCACACAATACCTCATTCAGGTACCACACAATACCTCACTCAGGTACCACATAATACCTCACTCAGGTATCACATAATACCTCACTCAGGTATCACATAATACCTCACAATACCTCACTCGGGTACCACACAATACCTCACTCAGGTACCACTTAATACCTCACGAAATTGGGGAAAAAAATTATACAAACACAATTTTAAATAAAACAATTTTAAATTTGTCCAACTTGTAAATGACATAACATAGACAATGTTGTTCGATAATTGAAGGAAAAAATAAATGGGTGGTTTCACATTAAAAATTTCAGGTCAGAGTCTTTTAAAAATATCAGAATGGCTGAGCAGCGAGGTAGGCCTACCAGCCTAAGCAGCGTAGGTCACTCAAAAGTCCACCCCACCACAGGTGGTTAACATAATTTCCTGTTAAATAGCCTTTATACACAAGACAACCCGCACACATAGAGAGGATTTTACGACGACGTTTCGGTCACATTTGGTTAGTGTGACTTTGTAAATGGTCCATGTTGGAGCGAAATGTCGTCGCAAGCTCCTCTCTAACATGTGGGGGTTATGTGTGTGTTGTTCCAGTCCGGGTATTGTGTCTCGCTGTTCTCTAGAAGTGATTATTGTTTGTGTGAACAATATCAACCTTAGTTATGATCAACAACAATATTCCGCACTACTTAACTGTCACGTTTGTAGATACCGCCGCCACCACCGTCACCACCACCATGCCGCCGCCGCCGCTACTACGCCCCCGTCACCACCACCATTCCGCCGCCGTCACCACGCCGCCGCCACCACGTCGTCACCACCACCACGCCGCCGCCGCCACACCACCGCCACCACCCAAAACCCAAGACCCACCCACCCCACCATCCCCACCCACCCCACCCTCCACATGCGCTCAAAATACCCTAACTGCGACTGTGTGAAGGCCGCGGCTTACTGCAACTGCGTCAGACAGACGCACACACACATACACACACACATATACACACACACACATACACACTGTGTGTATGTGTAGTAGTAGTGATGTAGTATGCTTGTAGTGGAGGTAGGATCCATACATAGCTTTAAGAAGAGGTACAAAAAAGTTCTTAGATCAACCACAAATAGGTGAGTACAAATAGGTGAGTACACACACACAGCATGTCAGGAACCAGAATAACAAGGAACGAACCATACCAGTTAGTGTTCTAAAACGGGCCCATTAGCTAGAGATCATCCCCTTAGAAACATCTAGCTCAACACAACATACCTACATCAGACTGAAGACGTGGGTGCAGGAGCCAGGAGCTGAGATTTCCACGAAAGACAAGAAACTAAACCAAGACTTGAAGAAGGTACTAACCCAGTTCATCCCGAGGTGTATATACACTACGAGGTGTATGTCTCTCAGTGTATATACACTACGAGGTGTATGTCTCTCAGTGTATATACAGTAAGAAACCCAATGAACAACCCAAGTAATGTCATCATGTACATTGTAATACCAACAGTGTGGTTGATCAGGTCATCCACCTGGCAGCCTGGTCTGAGACTGAGCCGCGGGGGGGCCTTAATCCCCAGCAACACTCCTGGTACCGAGGGTATAGCAACACTCTAAAAGACTTTTTTTTTACCCGTGACCTGTTTCAAAAAGTTTCTAAATGATCGTATCCATGAGACTCAGTTCCCTGGTTAACCAGGTTGTTTGTGTTAGCGGCCTGCTGGCCCGGATACCCGTCACTGCCCTGCTCATCCGCAACATGCAGGAGGAACTTAATCAGCTTATTCTGGAAAACTTCGGTGTTTATTCCTGTAGTATTTTTAATTTGTGTTGAAAGTATATGTAGACTCCTGGACAGAGGATGTTGACACAGTGCTCTCTTACTGTACCCGTGGCGTCCCTACTCTTCAACGGTTTCATTCCACACAATCTCTCATATCATAAACACCAGCAAGTTGTTGTATTAGTATACAGGTTAGTGACTAGGCCGTCAATTACCTTCAAGTATGTGTATATTATCAGGTATATTTCTCTTCTCTCTTTCAGAGGGAACAATTAATTAAAAAGTCCTTTGATGAGTTCTCAGTAGTTTAAATGTTATATTGACCCTAGGTGGCCAGAATACCACGTATTCGAGCCCTACTATCTCTCCTGCCTTGAACTGCGCCGTAAGCATAGGACAGTGTTTACAGGTGATGTCACATGTACCATCACTGGTCGGCTTCTTTTGTTTTAAAAGCTTTCCTTATCTATCTTATCGTTTTCTTGGCTACTGCTGCATATGTTTCATTTTGTTTTAAATGTGACAGATTCTGACTTAAATATTCCTGACATTAGAATGAACGAACGTGGGTGAAATGGACTTGGTGTTGTGGGGGTATAGGGCCTCTGCCTGCCAACGCCGTATCGAGGCTTGATGGAGTATTGATAAGATAGGTTGTGGCTCAAGTGGTAGCCTCAATCGGCTCACAACTGAGGGATTGGGCTTCGATTCTGATGCTAGTGGAAATGTTGAGCACATTTCCTTCCATCTGTGTCCCGTTCACCTACAAGTACGTGTTAGTTGCCTCTTGTGGGTGGTATCCCAGGCCCAGAGGGTGTTAGTGTACCTTACATTAACCTGGACTCTAGAGTGAGCTGAGGTAGGACAACAGCTCTCAGTTTGTAAATTCAACTGTGTGTACCAAAATCTGAAGATAACGTTGTGTCTGAGTGCAGCTTCACCAGATCACTAGATAAAGCTCTACAGAGAGCAGTATTGCGTTCTTCCACCTAATGACTAATAACCTGAACATGGTACCTGGGGATACTAACGCTTCGAGAGATTACCATGGTTACCTTGTTGTCAGATGTAAGCCTCCCTTTTATGTTATTTCCTTATGGTAGGTTAACTATACGGAAACATTAACGCTCGTTAAAAAAAAAAAAACATACCACGGGTGGGGTTCGAACCCGCGGTCAGAGAGTCTCAAAAATCCAGACCGTAGAATAACGAACATTGCTTCTGTGGAAAAGATTGAAACATTCAGAAACCAACGTGTAAAGCGTACGATAACATATGTTATATTAGAAGTACAGGTGTCTCGCAGGTGTTGACCCTGGGACCACTGTTGTTCCTTGAATACATAAAATGGCCATGCTAGGCAGGTCCATATCATACCCACCTACACCCACTAATGTACCTCTCCATGCTGAACTACTGGCCCATGCTAGGCAGATTCAACTCATATCCACCTACACCCACACAACTACTGGTTCATGTTAGGCAGGTTTAACTCACACCCACCTACACCCACTCATGTATCTCTCCATTCTATTAATATAGTTCAATCGTAAATAAAGGGTTATTTATTATTAAAGAAATCTTTATTTACCAGTCACCATCCTGACGAGGTAGTCAGTCACCATCCTGACGAGGTAGTCAGTCACCATCCTGACGAGGTAGTCAGTCACCATCCTGACGAGGTAGTCAGTCACCATCCTGACGAGGTAGTCAGTCACCATCCTGACGAGGTAGTCAGTCACCATCCTGACGAGGTAATCAGTCACCATCCTGACGAGGTAGTCAGTCACCATCTTGACGAGGTAGTCAGTCACCATCCTGACGAGGTAGTTAGTCACCATCCTGACGAGGTAGTCAGTCACCATCCTGACGAGGTAGTCAGTCACCATCCTGACGAGGTAGTCAGTCACTATCCTGACGAGGTAATCAGTCACCATCCTGACGAGGTAGTCAGTCACTATCCTGACGAGGTAGTCAGTCATCATCCTGACGAGGTAGTCAGTCATCATCCTGACGAGGTAGTCAGTCACTATCCTGACGAGGTAGTAAGTCACCATCCTGACGAGGTAGACAGTCACCATCCTGATGAGGTAGTCAGTCACCATCCTGACGAGGTAGTCAGTCACCATTAACGTTAATTATATTAAATAAATAAATATCATGCGAGTGGCAAAATGGAAACTTGATAGTTTTTTGCACTCTGGCAGGATGGCTGGTATTTTCATACTGACTCGTGAGCACTTAAGATGGCAGGTAAATCTTACAAGTTTCTCCTCACCTTCAACATACACATTACTTGACTTTCCTATGTGATTCATAGTACTAACCCCACCACTAACACCACCACTAATACTAACACTAATACCACCACTAACACCATCACTAATACTAACACTAATACCACCACTAACACTACCACTAGCACTACCACTAACACCACCACTAACACTACCACTAACACCACCACTAACACCACTACTAACACCACCACTAACACAACCACTAACACCACCACTAACACCACTATTAACACCTCTAACACCACCACTAACACCACCACTAACACCACCTCTAACACCACCACTAACACCACCACTAACACCACCACTAACACCCACCAACCAGCCTCATGTAATCAGATACATGCTAAACCTTATTGACCAGCCCCACAACAGCAGTCAGGAGCGTTAACACAAAGTCCTTCACGACGCACCGCGCATGTCACAACTTCCCACCAAATTCGATGCGACCAGGTGACGGTTACCTTATCACTGGCACCACGTTTCGCCCTGCGTCCTGCCTTACAAAAGAGCGAAACGTTGTCTTAATCCCAGCGTGTTCTCCCCCCTCAGTAAGTTAAGTATTTCAACATTTCTTTTTTTACTAACACCGAACAACAAAGCATCGAAAAAACTGGTTTTAGAAAAACCGGTTTCTAGAAAACCCGGTTTTTTGAGGCTGGGACTGTTTGGCGGATGCAACGGATGATTTATCATACGTTGTTCATTGTTTATCGTACGTTGGTCGTGGTTTATATTGCGTTGGTCAGGGTTTATCGTACGTTGTTCATGGTTATTCGTACGTTGTTCATAGTTTATCGTACGTTAGTCATGGTTTATAGTACGTTGTTCATGGTTTATCATACGTTGTTTACGGTTTATTGTAAGCTAGTTACGGTTTGTCGTACATTGTTCAAGGTTTATTGTGTGTTAGACATGGTTTATCGTACGTTAGTTTATAGTTTATCGTACGTTAGTCATGGTTTATCGTATGTCATGGTTTATCGTACATTAATCATGGTTTATCGTACATTAATCATGGTTTATCGTACATTAATCATGGTTTATCGTACATTAATCATGGTTTATCGTACATTAATCATGGTTTATCGTACATTAATCATGGTTTATCGTACGTTAGTCATAGTTTGTCGTACGTTGATGGTTTATCGTACGTTAGTCATGGTTTATCGTACGTTAGTCATGGTTTACCGTACATTGTTCATGGTTTATCTACGTTGTTCATAGTTTATCGCACGTTGTTTATGGTTTATCGTACGCTGAAGACTGGAGAAGGGTAAAGAAGATTGTAGACGGAGTTCAGGCTCTGGGGACAAAGGCTGCAAAGTACACTGAAGAAGGACCTGGGGGTCAGTATTGTACCATACATATCACCTGAGGAGCACATCAACCAAATAACTGCTGCAGCAAATCTAAGACTAGGTTTAAAACGTCTAAGTATTGAGTCATCCACGACACTGTACACCGTGTACGTCAGGTCCACAGTGGAGTACGCAGCACCAGTTTGGAACCCACTCCTGTTTAAGCATGTCAAGAAATTGGAGAAAGTGCAGAGGTTTGCAACAAGACTAGTCCCGGAACTAAGGGGTATGTCCTGTAAGGGAAAGTTATGGGAAATCGACAGATTGTTCAAGAGGTGGGAAACAGGAACAAGAGGGCACAGCTCGAAATTAAAAACACAGGTGAGTCACAGGGATGTTAGGAAGTATTTCTTCAGGTTAGAGTAGTCAGTAGTGAAGGCAGAATTCATACATAGCTCTAAGAAGAGGCACACGATAAGACTTTCGAAGCCAGGAGAAAGAGAACCTAGTATTGACCGGTGAAGAAACGGGCCAGGAGCTGTAACTAGACCCCCTGCAACTATATATAAGAGAGTACCCAACAGTTAAAGTGTCTATCGGCAGTTGCCTTTTATAAATAATAATTAAATACGACTTTAAGTACGATAATATTATATATGAGTTTATATTTAGATTTATGAAACTGAGGCGACAAAAAAACAGATAATTGGGATACTAGGGACGTAAAGAGAGTAAGGAAGAAATATAAGAGCCCAGCTCCTGGCTCCTAGCCAAGCTACTGCTGACTGAGGCTAGGCTGAAAGCTACCTAGACAGCTCCTAGCCTCACCTCTCCACCACCTTAGTCTAACCATATGTTGTTTAGACTAGGTGAGGTAGAGCTTAGTAGAGAGCTGACAAGAACGCTGAAGTAGGTGAGGTAGAGCTTAGTAGAGAGCTGACAAGAACGCTGAAGTAGGTGAGGTAGAGCTTAGTAGAGAGCTGACAAGAACGCTGAACTAGGTGAGGTAGAGCTTAGTAGAGAGCTGACAAGAACGTTGAACTAGGAAAGGTAGAGCTTAGTAGAGAGCTGACAAGAACGCTGAACTAGGTGAGGTAGAGCTTAGTAGAGAGCTAACAAGAACGTTGAACTAGGTGAGGTAGAGCTTAGTAGAGAGCTGACAAGAACGCTGAAGTAGGTGAGGTAGAGCTTAGTAGAGAGCTGGCAAGAACGCTGAACTAGGTGAGGTAGAGCTTAGTAGAGAGCTGACAAGAACGCTGAAGTAGGTGAGGTAGAGCTTAGTAGAGAGCTGACAAGAACGCTGAACTAGGTGAGGTAGAGCTTAGTAGAGAGCTGACAAGAACGTTGAACTAGGTGAGGTAGAGCTTAGTAGAGAGCTGACAAGAACGTTGAACTAGGTGAGGTAGAGCTTAGTAGAGAGCTGACAAGAACGCTGAACTAAGTGAGGTAGAGCTTAATAGAGAGCTAACAAGAACGTTGAACTAGGTGAGGTAGAGCTTAGTAGAGAGCTGACAAGAACGCTGAACTAGGTGAGGTAGAGCTTAGTAGAAAGCTGACAAGAACGCTGAACTAGGTGAGGTAGAGCTTAGTAGAGAGCTGACAAGAACGCTGAACTAGGTGAGGTAGAGCTTAGTAGAGAGCTGACAAGAACGCTGAACTAGGTGAGGTAGAGCTTAATAGAGAGCTGACAAGAACGCTGAACAAGATTCTATCCTCTGTCTAGCAATGATGTGTTGTATTGACCAGGTACCTGGTCAACCAGTTACCTGGTCAACCAGCTTCCTGGTCAACCAGTTACCTGGTCAACCAGTTACCTGGTCAACCAGCTACCTGGTCAACCAGCTTCCTGGTCAACCAGCTACCTGGTCAACCAGCTTCCTGGTCAACCAGCTTCCTGGTCAACCAGCTACCTGGTCAACCTGGTTATTCAACTATCCGTCCCCTCTATCTTAAAATATCTTATTGCTTAATGAGCCACTTAAGAGTGCACTAACCCACGGTGCACACACTGGTCTGGGACCACTTAGAAGTGCACTAACCCACTGTGCACACACTGGTCTAAGACCACTTACAAGTGCACTAACCCACTGTGCACACTCTGGTGTGGGACCACTTAAAAGTGCACTAACCCACGGTGCACACACTGGTCTGGGACCACTTAGAAGTGCACTAACCCACGGTACACACACTGGTCTGGCACCACTTAGAAGTGCACTAACCCACGGTGCACACACTGGTCTGGGACCACTTAGAAGTGCACTAACCCACGGTGCACACACTGGTCTGGCACCACTTAGAAGTGCACTAACCCACGGTGCACACACTGGTCTGGGACCACTTAGAAGTGCACTAACCCACGGTGCACACACTGGTCTGGGACCACTTAGAAGTGCACTAACCCACGGTGCACACACTGGTCTGGGACCACTTAGAAGTGCACTAACCCACGGTGCACACATGGTCTGGCACCACTTAGAAGTGCACTAACCACGGTGCACACACTGGTCTGGGACCACTTAGAAGTGCACTAACATACGGTGCACACACTGGTCTGGCACCACTTAGAAGTGCACTAACCCACGGTGCACACACTGGTCTGGGACCACTTAGAAGTGCACTAACCCACGGTGCACACACTGGTCTGGCACCACTTAGAAGTGCACTAACATACGGTGCACACACTGTTCTGGGACCACTTAGAAGTGCACTAACCCACGGTGCACACACTGGTCTGGGACCACTTAGAAGTGCACTAACCCACGGTGCACACACTGGTCTGGGACCACTTAGAAGTGCACTAACCCACGGTGCACACACTGGTCTGGCACCACTTAGAAGTGCACTAACCCACGGTGCACACACTGGTCTGGGACCACTTAGAAGTGCACTAACCCACGGTGCACACACTGGTCTGGGACCACTTAAAGTGCACTAACCCACGGTGCACACACTGGTCTGGGACCACTTAGAAGTGCACTAACCCACGGTGCACACACTGGTCTGGCACCACTTAGAAGTGCACTAACCCACGGTGCACACACTGGTCTGGGACCACTTAGAAGTGCACTAACCCACGGTGCACACACTGGTCTGGGACCACTTAGAAGTGCACTAACCCACGGTGCACACACTGGTCTGGCACCACTTAGAAGTGCACTAACCCACGGTGCACACACTGGTCTGGGACCACTTAGAAGTGCACTAACCCACGGTGCACACACTGGTCTGGGACCACTTAGAAGTGCACTAACCCACGGTGCACACACTGGTCTGGCACCACTTAGAAGTGCACTAATCCACGGTGCACACACTGGTCTGGGACCACTTAGAAGTGCACTAACCCACGGTGCACACACTGGTCTGGGACCACTTAGAAGTGCACTAACCCACTGGTGCACACACTGGTCTGGCACCACTTAGAAGTGCACTAACCCACGGTGCACACACTGGTCTGGGACCACTTAGAAGTGCACTAACCCATGGTGCACACACTGGTCTGGGACCACTTAGAAGTGCACTAACCCACGGTGCACACACTGGTCTGGGACCACTTAGAAGTGCACTAACCCACGGTGCACACACTGGTCTGGGACCACTTAGAAGTGCACTAACCCACGGTGCACACACTGGTCTGGGACCACTTAGAAGTACACTAACCCACGGTGCACACACTGGTCTGGGACCACTTAGAAGTGCACTAACCCACGGTGCACACACTGGTCTGGGACCACTTAGAAGTGCACTAACCCACGGTGCACACACTGGTCTGGGACCACTTAGAAGTGCACTAACCCACGGTGCACACACTGGTCTGGGACCACTTAGAAGTGCACTAACCCACGGTGCACACACTGGTCTGGGACCACTTAGAAGTACACTAACCCACGGTGCACACACTGGTCTGGGACCACTTAGAAGTGCACTAACCCACGGTGCACACACTGGTCTGGGACCACTTAGAAGTGCACTAACCCACGGTGCACATACTGGTCTGGGACCACTTAGAAGTGCACTAACCCACGGTGCACACACTGGTCTGGGACCACTTAGAAGTGCACTAACCCCAGGTGCACACACTGGTCTGGGACCACTTAGAAGTGCACTAACCCACGGTGCACACACTGGTCTGGGACCACTTAGAAGTGCACTAACCCACGGTGCACACACTGGTCTGGGACCACTTAGAAGTGCACTAACCCACGGTGCACACACTGGTCTGGGACCACTTAGAAGTGCACTAACCCACGGTGCACACACTGGTCTGGGACCACTTAGAAGTGCACTAACCCACGGTGCACACACTGGTCTGGGACCACTTAGAAGTGCACTAACCCACGGTGCACACACTGGTCTGGGACCACTTAGAAGTGCACTAACCCACGGTGCACACACTGGTCTGGGACCACTTAGAAGTGCACTAACCCACGGTGCACACACTGGTCTGGGACCACTTAGAAGTGCACTAACCCACGGTGCACACACTGGTCTGGGACCACTTAGAAGTGCACTAACCCACGGTGCACATACTGGTCTGGGACCACTTAGAAGTGCACTAACCCACGGTGCACACACTGGTCTGGGACCACTTAGAAGTGCACTAACCCCTGGTGCACACACTGGTCTGGGACCACTTAGAAGTGCACTAACCCACGGTGCACACACTGGTCTGGGACCACTTAGAAGTGCACTAACCCACGGTGCACATACTGGTCTGGGACCACTTAGAAGTGCACTAACCCACGGTGCACACACTGGTCTGGGACCACTTAGAAGTGCACTAACCCACGGTGCACACACTGGTCTGGGACCACTTAGAAGTGCACTAACCCACGGTGCACACACTGGTCTGGCACCACTTAGAAGTGCACTAACCCACGGTGCACACACTGGTCTGGGACCACTTAGAAGTGCACTAACCCACGGTGCACACACTGGTCTGGGACCACTTAGAAGTGCACTAACCCACGGTGCACACACTGGTCTGGGACCGGGCCCCCGCGGGGGCCCGGTCCCAGACCAGGAACTTTACAACCTAAAATTTTAAAAAAAAAAGTGTTTCTTATCGTCTTTATGTTCATCTCCATCTTTATCACCCATCTATGTTCCTCGCTTGTCTATTTTCGCACCTCTTTCTATCCTTATCCACCCGTGTCTCTATCCACTTGTCTCTGTTGTGAGTTATAAGGGAGGCAGGTAACTGCTGGTAGCAACAGCCTGGATGAACAAGCTGTCAGTCTAGTGTTTTCAGTCCAGTGTTGTCAGTCCAGTGTTGTCAGTCCAGTGTTGTCAGTACAGTGTTGTCAGTCCAGTGTTGTCAGTACAGTGTTGTCGGTGCAGTGTTGTCAGTACAGTGTTGTCAGTACAGTGTTGTCGGTGCAGTGTTGTCAGTCCAGTGTTGTCAGTACAGTGTTGTCGGTGCAGTGTTGTCAGTCCAGTGTTGTCAGTACAGTGTTGTCGGTGCAGTGTTGTCAGTACAGTGTTGTCAGTACAGTGTTGTCGGTGCAGTGTTGTCAGTACAGTGTTGTCAGTACAGTGTTGTCAGTACAGTGTTGTCGGTGCAGTGTTGTCAGTACAGTGTTGTCAGTACAGTGTTGTCGGTGCAGTGTTGTCAGTCCAGTGTTGTCAGTACAGTGTTGTCGGTGCAGTGTTGTCAGTCCAGTGTTGTCAGTACAGTGTTTTCAGTACAGTGTTGTCAGTACAGTGTTGTCAGTACAGTGTTGTCAGTACAGTGTTGTCGGTGCAGTGTTGTCAGTACAGTGTTGTCAGTACAGTGTTGTCGGTGCAGTGTTGTCAGTCCAGTGTTGTCAGTACAGTGTTGTCAGTCTAGTGTTGTCAGTACAGTGTTGTCAGTACAGTGTTGTCGGTGCAGTGTTGTCAGTACAGTGTTGTCGGTGCAGTGTTGTCAGTCTAGTGTTGTCAGTACAGTGTTGTCAGTACAGTGTTGTCGGTGCAGTGTTGTCAGTCTAGTGTTGTCAGTACAGTGTTGTCAGTACAGTGTTTGTCGGTGCAGTGTTGTCAGTACAGTGTTGTCGGTGCAGTGTTGTCAGTCTAGTGTTGTCAGTACAGTGTTGTCAGTACAGTGTTTGTCGGTGCAGTGTTGTCAGTCTAGTGTTGTCGGTGCAGTGTTGTCAGTACAGTGTTGTCAGTACAGTGTTGTCAGTACAGTGTTGTCGGTGCAGTGTTGTCGGTGCAGTGTTGTCAGTACAGTGTTGTCGGTGCAGTGTTGTCGGTGCAGTGTTGTCAGTCCAGTGTTGTCAGTACAGTGTTGTCAGTACAGTGTTGTCAGTACAGTGTTGTCAGTACAGTGTTGTCGGTGCAGTGTTGTCAGTCTAGTGTTGTCAGTCCAGTGTTGTCAGTACAGTGTTGTCAGTACAGTGTTGTCAGTACAGTGTTGTCGGTGCAGTGTTGTCGGTGCAGTGTTGTCAGTCTAGTGTTGTCGGTGCAGTGTTGTCGGTGCAGTGTTGTCAGTCCAGTGTTGTCAGTACAGTGTTGTCAGTACAGTGTTGTCAGTACAGTGTTGTCGATGCAGTGTTGTCAGTACAGTGTTGTCAGTACAGTGTTGTCGGTGCAGTGTTGTCAGTACAGTGTTGTCAGTACAGTGTTGTCAGTCCAGTGTTGTCAGTACAGTGTTGTCAGTACAGTGTTGTCGGTGCAGTGTTGTCGGTGCAGTGTTGTCAGTCTAGTGTTGTCGGTGCAGTGTTGTCGGTGCAGTGTTGTCAGTCCAGTGTTGTCAGTACAGTGTTGTCAGTACAGTGTTGTCAGTACAGTGTTGTCGGTGCAGTGTTGTCAGTACAGTGTTGTCAGTACAGTGTTGTCGGTGCAGTGTTGTCAGTACAGTGTTGTCAGTACAGTGTTGTCAGTCCAGTGTTGTCAGTACAGTGTTGTCAGTACAGTGTTGTCAGTACAGTGTTGTCGGTGCAGTGTTGTCAGTACAGTGTTGTCAGTACAGTGTTGTCGGTGCAGTGTTGTCAGTACAGTGTTGTCAGTACAGTGTTGTCGGTCCAGTGTTGTCAGTCCAGTGTTGTCAGTACAGTGTTTTCAGTACAGTGTTGTCAGTACAGTGTTGTCAGTACAGTGTTGTCAGTCTAGTGTTGTCAGTCCAGTGTTGTCAGTACAGTGTTTTCAGTACAGTGTTGTCGGTGCAGTGTTGTCAGTCCAGTGTTGTCAGTACAGTGTTGTCAGTACAGTGTTGTCAGTCCAGTGTTGTCAGTACAGTGTTGTCAGTCTAGTGTTGTCAGTCCAGTGTTGTCAGTCCAGTGTTGTCAGTCCAGTGTTGTTAGTCTAGTGTTGTCAGTACAGTGTTGTCGGTACCGTGCTGTCAGTCTAGTGTTGTCAGTCTAGTGTTTTCAGTCCAGTGTTGTCAGTCCAGTGTTGTCAGTCCAGTGTTGTCAGTCCATTGTTGTTAGTCCAGTGTTGTCAGTCCAGTGTTGTCAGTCCAGTGTTGTCAGTCCAGTGTTGTCAGTCCAGTGTTGTCAGTCCAGTGTTTTCAGTACAGTGTTGTCAATACAGTGTTGTCAGTACAGTGTTGTCAGTACAGTGTTGTCAGTACAGTGTTGTCAGTACAGTGTTGTCAGTGCAAGTACACAAACCACACACCACAAAGGTTCTTCCACACGGTATAAATAATCAATACAATTATATCTACTCGGTGTAAAGATGTCAGAGAGCATACATACATCCCCCTGTGTAACCAGACAGTGTAACACCCCTTCATGCTGTGTATGTGTGTACATCCCCAGTGTAACCACACAGTGTAACACCTTCATAATGTGTATGTGTGTACACTGTTGCACACAGTATAAACACACATCAGGTGGTAGTATTTCAGAGGTACAGTGTCACACAGTGTAAACACTGCCGTGTGCGTATTCTGTTGCACACAGTGTAACCACACAGTATAAACACACTCTCGTATACCACAAATACACCCACATATTAGAAACACAAGGAGTACAAACACACCAAGGAGTACAAAGAGTTCAAACACACGAGTCACTAATAATCACAGCAAGTACTAACAAACACAAGTAATAAGGTGTAAACATATGAGGTACCAACACAAACATAAGAGGTACCAGCACACACATAAGAGGTACCAACACAAGCATAAGGGGTACCAACACAAACAGAAGGGGTACCAACACACACATATGAGGTACCAACACAAACATAAGGGGTACCAACACAAACAGAAGAGATACCAACACAAACAGAAGAGATACCAACACAAACAGAAGAGATACCAACACTAACAGAAAAGATACCAACACAAACAGAAGTCCTGTTCAAGCATCTGACCTTGGGAAGATCTACATTAACACCAGCTGAAGCGTAATAATAATAATAATAATAATAATAATAATAATAATAATAATAATAATAATAATATAAAGAAGAGGATATCCCAGTACGCAACTCTCACACAGAATAGTTCAATAGCACACACACACACACACACACACACACTGCTGGTTATTGGAGCATCTCATCTTACACACAGAGTGTCCGGGATCGATCCCCGGCACGGGTGAAGCGCTGAGCAATAGAGATGAATAAAAAACTTCACTCAGGTATCAACACGCAGTAGAAAACACTTTCGAACACTTAAACACTGAACCTAACATGAAGTTCACCAGTGGGAAATTAGTGGCGTTCCGTACGTGCTGAACATGGGAACGCGAAAAACAGGATATAAAATAAAGTTAAATGTTTGAGCCAAAGGAAGTGTTAAAGATGGAAGAATTTTAGTGTGAGACAATGTGACCTTTAGGGTACGACAAGCAAATGTAGTCAAGGTCAGGAGAATGATGTAAATTATTATTATTATTATTATTATTATTATTATTATTATTATTATTATTATTATTATTATTATTATTATTATTACTATTATTATTACTACTACTACTACTACTACTACTACTATAATTATTACTATAATTATTACTGTTGTTATTATTGTTACTTTTAAGATAAGCGCTGAACATGGAATGGATAACGAGAACATTCAATATATATATATATATATATATATATATATACTATATATATTAATTCAGATTATGTTGTAATATACAACTGTCAGTGAATAAAAAGAAAGCTGGCTTGAGGGGGTTCGAACTGCGGTTTGTAAATTGAGAGTAAATTGCAGCAGCCCAAGAAAAAGAAACATTTCGCATCATTCGCGCAGTAGCTGGGAAGGTGGGGGACCCACCCGACGCAGCTGGGAAGACACTCATTTCCGGTGGGAAAGGCGAAGTACCAGAGGAATGTTGGTTATTGTTGAGTGTGGTGCCACGAGTGTGGGAGACCTAGTGACTGGTGGGAGACCTGGTGACTGGTGGGAGACCTTGTGACTGGTGGGAGACCTGGTGACTGGTGGGAGACCTGGTGACTGGTGGGAGACCTGGTGACTGGTGGGAGACTTGGTGACTGGTGGGAGACCTGGTGACTGGTGGGAGATTTGGTGACTTGGTGACTGGTGGGAGACTTGGTGACTGGTGGGAGACTTGGTGACTGGTGGAGGGACTTGGTGACTGGTGGGAGACTTGGTGACTGGTGGGAGACTTGGTGACTGGTGGGGTGACTTGGTGACTGGTGGGAGACTTGGTGACTGGTGGGAGACTTGGTGACTGGTGGGGGGACTTGGTGACTGGTGGGAAACCTGGTGACTGGTGGGAGACCTGGTGACTGGTGGGAGACCTGGTGACTGATAATTCAGGAACCACTAATTACTGTGTATGAAAACGTTGTTTGTACGATTTTGTTGTGTGTTGGTGATGAGCAGAGTTGTGTTGAGTAATTGGAAGAGATGTATACTGGTTACCATCGTGCAGTAAGACATTTCAAGCTTCTGATGGACCTGTCTATAAACAGTCGTCAATCTCCTGGTCGATATTCAAGTCCCATTCAAAGTAGTCCAGGGATGTTGTTATAGTATACAAGTTCTTCATGTTGGCTGAAGGAAGGAAGGAGTTCAACCTCTCTTGTCCGATAAGCTGTTATTTAACTTATTTAACTTCTTGTTGTTGACGGTTCTTCTCTTATATTCTGGATGTTA
This sequence comes from Cherax destructor, assembly GCA_009830355.1. NCBI lineage: Eukaryota > Metazoa > Arthropoda > Malacostraca > Decapoda > Parastacidae > Cherax > Cherax destructor. Next base: position 27,224 of record WNWK01008897.1, on the reverse strand, counting down.
AAAGTTCAGCTGCTTACTTTGACAGACTGACGTCAAGTATCAGATCACTGAGTTCTTCTTGGGAGAACTGCTGGAGGTGTTGAAATGTTTACTTCATATTCACTTCCACTGCTGTCACTTGTGTTATATCCTAAACACTGAGTTTCTTCAACATCTGACACTGGCAGGTCAGTGTTGTAAACACTGGTATGGTAACGTCATCAGTGTGTGGCACAGGTCTCCTTGCTGACTCCAGATCACGATATTCCCACTTGACTTTCTTGTATCGACTGACACCTTTCACATTCACCTCACAGAAGTAACAATCGTCGTGGTGGGTTTTCACCTCTCCACACCATAGACACACCCAAGTTTAATATTTTCCTTTGCCTATTTTTCCACTGTCGTCAGGATTCTACACGTCTTGGGCTCCCAATATTGGCACCCCAAGACTTGTTCTTCAAGTGCCACTCTAAAATAAGCAAGATAAAGTTGTTTTACAAAATCTGTCATATATTTTCTTTGTTTTTGCAGAATATTCGCCACAAATGTACCAAAAGGCATTGGGATTGTTCAAGCAGACTCTTAGTGAAGAACTCTGGTTTATCTGGTGGTCGTTGTTGATACAACTCCTTTGGTTAAATATTAAATAACTTAAAAATAAAATTCTAATCTTTATTAAAACTGTCTGTATATACAAATTGTCACAACATATACATATACAAGCGTTATGGCTAAGTTACCTGCTAAGTGAGGCTGGGTATGCACTACCTCACAAACTTGTACCAGTTGAAAAAACCTGTTACCATGTTTGATTTCAGAAACCCTAAAAATACCCTAAATACCTTCAAATATCTTTGACAACGAATATTTTTTTTTTGTTAACCAGAAAGTAATAATAATAATAATAAACATTATTATCATTATTATTATTATTATTATTATTATTATTATTATTATTATTATTATTATTAAACTTGGTGAAGTGAAATGAGGTGAGATAAAATGAAGTGAGGTGATGTGAGGTTAGACATGACTCATACTTTTCTAACAAACCATCAACAATGACCTGGTGTTTGAAGTGCTGGTGTCACCAACAGTCTGATGGATCTAATCCAGCCATTATTAGCTGCCGGAGGACCGAGCCTCAACTCTCAGAAGGACTCATTCGGGCTTACCGCTTCTCAAGACACAATAGAAAGCTGGGTTGAGGAGTGCGTGTGAGGTCATCAACGTGAGGTCAAGGGTCACTTCAAGTGCCTCCATGCTTTGTGAAGGGTTTTGGATTCCAGGAATTGGAGCTAACTCCCATTCCCTGGATTAAACCTGATAACCTCTCATTCCCCAGGCGCTGTATGACCTCTGCGGGTTTAGCGTTTTAAAGGAAAATTGAAGAGGTGTGTATTGTGTTTGTGTGTGTGTGTATTGTGTTTGTGTGTGTGTGTGTGTGTGTGTGTGTGTGTGTGTGTGTGTGTGTGTGTGTGTGTGTGTGTGTGTGTCTTTAGCAGTGGTGGATAGTGTTGGTGGTGGTAGTTAGGTTATTAGTGGTGATAATGGTGGATAATAGTTCTGGTGATAGTTTAAGTAGTAGTAGTGATACTAGCAGTAATACTACTAGTAGTAGTGGTAGTAACAGTAGTAATGGGGTGGTAGCCAGGTTGGTGGTAATGATTTTTAAGGGTGATGAAGGTCGGGAACCACTTTAATATCTGTATAAAGATGATAGTCCAACAGAGGCGGGGGCGTTGCCCCCTCCCTGTAACCAGCCCCCTCTTTGTAACCAGCCCCCTCTTTGTAACCAGCCCCTCCCTGTAACCAGCCCCTCCCTGTAACCAGCCCCTCCCTGTAACCAGCCCCTCCCTGTAACCAGCCCCTCTTTTTAACCAGCCCCCTCTTGTAACCAGCCCCTCCCTGTAAACAGCCCCCTCTTTGTAACCAGCCCCTCCCTGTAACTAGCCCCTCCCTGTAACCAGCCACTTCTCCCTGTAACCAGCCCCACCTCTCTTTAACCAGCCCCTTCCTCCCTGTAATCAACCAACACCTCCCTGTAACTAGCTCCCACCTCCTTGTAACCAGCCCCCACCTCTCTGTAACCAGCCTCCACCTCTCTGTAACCAACCCCCACCTCCCTGTAACCAGACCCCTCCCTGTAACCAGCCCCCTCCCTGTAACCAGCCCCCTGTAACCTACCACCCCTTCTAACCTGTATGTTGACAGTCAGAACACCAGTGAGCCTGCACCACTCAGGACATTACTCTGAGTTCACTAATAATCACCTGATTGGTAATTCCATTTCCGGAGGATGATGTGTCTATCATTCTACACACTGACCCTCACGGGTTTAGCGCTTCCCTGTGAATACGATAAGAATAACACGTGATACAGGAGACGTGTGTTCATAGATGAATGCCAGAGATGTTACGGGCGCCTACCCTGTACTGTACACTGTGTACGTTAGGCCTATACTGGAGTATGCAGCACCAGTTTGGAACCCACACCTAGCCAAGCACGTAAAGAAACTAGAGAAAGTGCAAAGGTTTGCAACAAGACTAGTCCCGGAGCTAAGGGGTATGTCCTACGAGGAGAGGTTAAGAGAAATCGACCTGACGACACTGGAGGACAGGAGAGATAGGGGGGACATGATAACGACATATAAAATACTGAGAGGAATTGACAAGGTTGACAAAGACAGAATGTTCCAGAGATGGGACACAGCAACAAGGGGACACAGTTGGAAGTTGAAGACTCAGATGAATCACAGGGATGTTAGGAAGTATTTCTTCAGTCACAGAGTGGTCGGGAAGTGGAATAGCTTGGGAAGTGATGTAGTGGAGGCAGGTTCCATACACAGCTTTAAGAAGAGGTATGATAAAGCTCATGGCGCAGGGAGAGTGACCCAGTAGCGACCAGTTGAAGAGGAGGGGCCAGGAGCTATGAATCGACCCCTGCAACCACAACTAGGTGAGTACACACACACACACACACACAAACAAACAAACAAACAAACCAAAGTTGTGTAAACATGTGTCATAGCTTATTTAAACAGTGTATTGATCGTGAGTGTTGTGGCAGTGTTGGTACTCCTGATGTGTTGTTTTGTGGTTGTGTTGGTGCTCCTGGTTGTTGTATTGTGGTAGTGTTGGGACACCTAGTGTGCTTTGTGGTTATGTTGGTACGTGTTTTGTGTTGGTGCTCCTGGTTGTGTTGCGGTTATGTTGGTACGCCTGGTGTGTTTTGTAATTGTGTTAGTGATCCTGGTTGTTGAGTTGCGGTTGATGTGTTAGATTGTATTAGTCTTGGTACTCCTGTTGTGTTAAATTGTAGGAGTGTTCGTACTCCTGTTATTATATTGTGGCAATGTTGGTACTTCTGTTGTATTGTGGTAGTGTTGGTACTCCTGGTGTGTTGTATTGTGGTAGTGTTGGTACTCCTGGTGTGTTATATTGTGGAACTGTTGGTACTTCTGGTGTTATAAAGAGGTAGTGTTGATACTCCTGGTGTGTTATATTGCAGCAGTGTTGGTACCCCTGGTGTTATATTGGGGTAGTGTTGGTGCTCCTGGTGTGTTACATTGTGGCACTGTTGGTACTCCTAGTATGTTATAGTGTGGTAGTGTTGGTACTCCTGATGTGTTCTTAATATTGCTTCTCCTGGTTATTGTATTGTGGCAGGATTAGTACTCTTGGTGTTTTTTGTGGTTGTGTTGGCACTCCTGATGTGTTATGGTAATGATGGTACTTCTACTTTTTATTGTGGCAGTGTTGATATTTCTCTTGAAAAAGTTTGCAGTAATGTCGGCACTTTTGTTTTTTTGTACTGTAGTAGTGTTGGTTCTCATGGTTTCCTGTGTTAAGGCAGTGTTGGTACTGTTGTTATGTTGTATTGTGGCTTTGTTGGTACTCCTGGTTTATAGGTTTGTGGTAGTGTCAGTATTTCTGTTGTATCTTGGTAGTGTTGGTACTCGTGTTGTGTTGGGACACGTTGGTTCTCCTGGTTTATAAGATTGCTTTTCCGTTGGTATTCGTGTTGTGTTGTGGCATTGTTGGTACTCCTGGTTTATAGGATTGTGGTAGTGTTAGTACTCGTGTTGTGTTGTGGCATTGTTGGTACTCCATGTTTATAGGATTGTGGTTGTATTAGTTTCGTGGCGTTGTTGGTACTCTTATGGTATTGTGGCAGTGTTGGTACTCTTGCTGTGTTGTATTGTGGTGATGTTGGTACTCCTGTTGTGTTCTTTCGTGGCAGTGTTGGTAGGTCTAGTTTATAGGATTATGACAGTGTTGGTACTCCTGGTGTATTTTATTGTGGTAGTGCTGGCACTCCTGTTGTATTCTTTTGTGGCATCTTGGAATTTCTGGTTTATAGGACTGTGGCAGAGTTAGTAAGTACTCGTACGTTTCATTGTGGAAGTGTTGGTACTACCGGGGCTCAACGCCTCCTCGGCCCGGTCCATGACCAGGCCTCCCGGTGGATCAGAGCCTGATCAACCAGGCTGTTACTGCTGGCCACACATAGTCCAACATACGAACCACAGCCCGGTTGATCTGACACCGACTTTAAGTAATCCTGGTGCATTTTATTGTGGTAGTGTTGGTACTCCTGTTTTGTTCTTTTGTGACAGTGGTGGTACTCCTGTTGTGTTCTTTTGTGACAGTGGTGGTACTCCTGGTGTGTTGTATTGTGATAGTGTTGGTATTCCTGGTTTACAGGATTTTGGCAGTGTTGGTATCCTGTTTTGTAGGACCATGGCAGTGTTGGTACTGCTGGCTAATAGGATTGTGGTAGTGTTGGTACTCCTGCTTTATAGGATTTTGCCAGTGTTGGTACTCCTTTGTGTTTTGTGGTACTGTTGGCATTCCTGTTGTGTTGTATAGTGGCAATGTTGGTACTCCTGGTGTGTTTTGTGGTAGTGTTGGCACTCCTGTTGTATTGTGGCAGTGTTGGTACTCCTATTGTGTTTTGTGGTAGTGTTGGCACTCCTGTTGTATTGTGGCAGTGTTGGTACTCCTATTGTGTTTTGTGGTAGCGTTGATACTCTTGTTGTGTTGTATATTGGCAGTGTTGATACTCCTGTTGTGTAATAATATTGGTAGAATTACCGACAATATGTTAAGTAAAAGGACACAAATGCAACTAATGTGACATTTTATTGTGGCAACGTTTCGCTCTCCAGGAGCTTTTTCAAGCCGTTGCTTGAAAAAGCTCCTGGAGAGCGAAACGTTGCCACAATAAAATGTCACATTAGTTGCATTTGTGTCCTTTTACTTAACTCCTGTTCTGTTGTATTGTGGCAGTGTTGTCACTGCTGTGTTGTATTGTGACAACGTTGGCACTCCGGGTGTGTTGTATTGTGGCAGTGTTGGTTCTCTTGTATTGTTTAGTGGCAGTGTTGGTATTACTGGTGTGTTTGTGGTAGTGTTGGTACTCCTATTGTTTTGTGGTAGTGTTGGTACTACTGTTGTGCTGTATAATAGCAGTGTTGGTACTCCTATTGTGTTGTATTTTGGAAGTGTTGGTACTCCTGGTGTGTTGCATAGTGACTGTGTTGGTACTCTTGGTTTGTTGTGTTGTATATATACCATAGAAACCGGTCACAGGTTGCCGTTCTTTTAGGATATATCTCTTTTTATTATGGGTTTTTAAAGGATTTCTTGCTTAAAGAATGTTGTCGTGCCTTTAAGATGTTGTGCCAGGATTTAAGCAGTCACGTGAAGGCGGTGACACACGCCTTGTACTCAGAATGTTGTCACAGATGATGTGATGTGTTTGGGTGAAAAGGTTATGTTGTGCTCCAGGAAGGTGTAGACTAATCCTGGATGTACCGGCATAATGCCCACAGACATGGGTGTAAAAGCCCAACACAGAGAAGAACTTTATCAAGTCATAATAAAGGTCTCCTGAGTGAAGAGTTGTATTGAAAAGAGTTTCTTTCCTTCGCAATAATATGATAGAATTTGGAGTGGCGAGGTTACCGTGCGCTCCAGTGTGGAAGAGCATTAAGCTAGCCGACCCTTCGCCACGGATATGATCGTATTTGGATGGAGAGGTTACCGTGTGCTCTAGCAAAGGGTTAATGTAGCCTCATGCTAACCAAACAAGGCTGATAAAAGGACGTGTTAGCTGCCGTGGTCATATGACGCCCTGTCTCTGTGATCCTCTGGGGCAGTGATCCCTTGTGTCAACAACTGTACGAGGCCCCTCAGCCACCACACCCTCCGCAACCTTGTCTCCACTATACAAATCTCAATCCACGGACATCTACTTTAGATTCATCAAGACTGATGGACTGAATGCCTCCTTTCAGAGCTGAGGGACTGATCACCCCATAACTACTCCATCTATTATCTCCAGTGTTATAATCGCCTCCATTCAACTGAAGAAGTCTGGTGTGCAGATACCCAAATGTCTTTGGGAGGCATTCTCCTGCTTTTGCATGAAAATCAATTTGTTTAACAAAATTGGCAAATCAAAATTTACACAGCCCAGAATGTGTGCAAACCTTCCTCTGAGCAATGCCCATCCTTCCTGAAAGTTTGATGCCGATCAGAAAAGGCATTCTTCAGTTATTGCTTTGAATAAAACAATTCCGATTCAGAGAGTTTCTGTACCGCATGACCTTTACGAGTTGAACGCTTTCCCACGAGTCTTACATAATACAGGAGTAAACAATACTGGAAGACCACAATTAGTGACAAATCCCCCACCGTGGGCGAAACATTGCATGATTAAGGCTTTCCCTTCTATGTGTCTCTGAAATTACCACATCTAATGTGTTTATTAAAGATACGGGTGCAAGAGGCTATTGGTGGTGTCCTTGAGGTGTGGGCGTGGGCGTAGGTAGCGGTGGCCCAGACGAGGCCAGAGTACCCAGAGTGTACCCCTATGCCCCAACGCAGCTATTAAGCTGCCAGGAGTGGTGGAGCTTTGAGCTTTAACACTATGTAACCAACAGACAAGATACAGGTTGTTCAGAGCTTTACACAATAAAAAGTTGATAAGCTTTACACAAAGCGAAACGTTGTCCAACAGGCCTGCTGCATGGGCCAACAGGCCTGCTGCATGGGCCAACAGGCCTGCTGCATGGGCCAACAGGCCTGCTGCATGGGTAAACAGGCCTACTGCATGGGCCAACAGGCCTACTGCATGGGCCAACAGGCCTACTGCATGGGCCAACAGGCCTACTGCATGGGCCAACAGGCCTACTGCATGGGCCAACAGGCCTACTGCAGTGTTCTTCCTTTCTTATGTTCTTAACACAGAGCGAAACGTCGTCACAATAAAAGCTTGATAGAACTTTACACAGAGTGAAACGTTGTCTCAGATATAAACCTTGTTTATCAATCTGTATTTTAATCCAGCACTGTAAATGTATGCAGCGGAGGACACGTAACACCTGTAAGTTATCGGTAGTCAATTTTGGGGGTCACCGCCCCCTTGGTACCCGCTCCTAGACCCCATGATTGATAGCCTGATTAATAAAACTGTTGATGCTAGCCACACACACTTCAACACAGGCAAAGCAACTTGGTGTTTAACTAAAATGTATTACTAAAACTATTCTTCACTTGGCTTTCATATTAGGTGGTCAGTCCCTCAGTCTTGATAGGAGGTGGTCAGTCCCTCAGTCTTGATAGGAGGTGGTCAGTCCCTCAGTCTTGATAGGAGGTGGTCAGTCCCTCAGTCTTGATAGGAGGTGGTCAGTCCCTCAGTCTTGATAGGAGGTGGTCAGTCCCTCACTCTTGATAGGAGGTGGTCAGTCCCTCAGTCTTGATAGGAGGTGGTCAGTCCCTCAGTCTTGATAGGTGGTGATCAGTCCCTCACTCTTGATAGGAGGTGGTCAGTCCCTCACTCTTGATAGGAGGTGGTCAGTCCCTCAGTCTTGGTAGGAGGTGGTCAGTCCCTCACTCTTGATAGGAGGTGGTCAGTCCCTCAGTCTTGATAGGAGGTGGTCAGTCCCTCAGTCTTGATAGGAGGTGGTCAGTCCCTCACTCTTGATAGGAGGTGGTCAGTCCCTCAGTCTTGATAGGAGGTGGTCAGTCTCTCAGTCTTGATAGGAGGTGGTCAGTCTCTCAGTCTTGATAGGAGGTGGTCAGTCCCTCAGTCTTGATAGGAGGTGGTCAGTCCCTCAGTCTTGATAGGAGGTGGTCAGTCCCTCAGTCTTGATAGGAGGTGGTCAGTCCCTCAGTCTTGATAGAAGGTGGTCAGTCCCTCAGTCTTGATAGGAGGTGGTCAGTCCCTCAGTCTTGATAGGAGGTGATCAGTCCCTCAGTCTTGATAAGAGGTGGTCAGTCCCTCAGTCTTGATAGGAGGTGGTCAGTCCCTCACTCTTGATAGGAGGTGGTCAGTCCCTCAGTCTTGATAGGAGGTGGTCAGTCCCTCAGTCTTGATAGGAGGTGGTCAGTCCCTCAGTCTTGATAGGAGGTGATCAGTCCCTCAGTCTTGATAGGAGGTGGTCAGTCCCTCAGTCTTGATAGGAGGTGGTCAGTCCCTCACTCTTGATAGGAGGTGGTCAGTCCCTCAGTCTTGATAGGAGGTGGTCAGTCCCTCAGTCTTGATAGGAGGTGGTCAGTCCCTCACTCTTGATAGGAGGTGGTCAGTCCCTCAGTCTTGATAGGAGGTGGTCAGTCCCTCACTCATGATAGGAGGTGGTCAGTCCCTCACTCATGATAGGAGGTGGTCAGTCCCTCACTCTTGATAGGAGGTGGTCAGTCCCTCAGTCTTGATAGGAGGTGGTCAGTCCCTCACTCTTGATAGGAGGTGGTCAGTCCCTCACTCTTGATAGGAGGTGGTCAGTCCCTCACTCTTGATAGGAGGTGGTCAGTCCCTCACTCATGATAGGAGGTGGTCAGTCCCTCACTCATGATAGGAGGTGGTCAGTCCCTCACTCATGATAGGAGGTGGTCAGTCCCTCACTCTTGATAGGAGGTGGTCAGTCCCTCACTCTTGATAGGAGGTGGTCAGTCCCTCACTCTTGATAGGAGGTGGTCAGTCCCTCACTCTTGATAGGAGGTGGTCAGTCCCTCACTCTTGATAGGAGGTGGTCAGTCCCTCAACCTTGATAGGGGTGAGTCAGTCCTCCTCTTGATAGGGAGGTGGTCTAGTCCCTCATCTGATAGGAGGTGGTCAGTCCCTCACTCATGATAGGAGGTGGTCAGTCCCTCACTCATGATAGGAGGTGGTCAGTCCCTCATTGATAGGAGGTGGTCAGTCCCTCACTCTTGATAGGAGGTGGTCAGTCCCTCAGTCTGATAGGAGGTGGTCAGTCCACTCACTCTTGATAGGAGGTGGTCAGTCCCTCACTCATGATAGGAGGTGGTCAGTCCCTCAAACTGTACTGATAGGAGGTGAGTGTACATATTTGATAGGGGAGTGGATGCAGTCTACTATTGATAGGAGGTGTCCTATATGATAGGAGTGGAGTGTAACTGATAGGAGTGGAGTGCTCATTCATGAGAGTGAAAAGTAAGGATACATAAACATCACTACAGAAGGAGAGTGTACACCCGGAGGCAGTGAATAGGAGGAGGCAGTTACTATTGATAGGAGGTGTCAACCATCATAGGAGGTGGTAGTTAACATTTGAAGGAGGTGGTAGTTACTTAGATAGGAGGAGTGTAACCATAATGAAAAAGGAGGAGTGTAACATATTGAAGGAGGAGTGTAACATATAGAAGAGGAGTGTACCATTAGAAGGAGGGAGTGTAACATATAGAAGGAGGGAGTGTACATATGAGAATGTGAACATATGAAGGAGGAGTGAACATATTGAAGGAGGAGTGTAACATATAGAAGGAGGGAGTCTAACATATAAGGAGGAGTCAAGAGAGAGTGCTAACATATTGAAGGAGGGAGTGTCAACATGATAGGAGTGAGTATAGAAGGAGGGAGTGAACATATAGATAGGAGGAGTCTAACATAGAAGGAGGCAGTGTAACATATATGAAGGAGGGGTGTAACATATGAAGGAGAGTGTAACATATAGAAGGAGGGAGTGTAACATATAGAAGGAGGGAGTGTAACATATGAAGGAGGAGTGTAACATATAGAAGGAGGGAGTGTAACATATAGAAGGAGGTAACATATTGAGGAGATGTAACATATAGAAGGAGGGAGTACACATATAGAAGGAGGGAGTGTAACATATGAAGGAGGAGTGTAACATATAGAAGGAGGAGTGTAACATATTGAAGGAGGAGTGTAAATATAGAAGGAGGGAGTGTAACATATAGAAGGAGGGAGTGTACATATAGAAGGAGAGTGTAACATATAGAAGGAGGGAGTGTAACATATGAAGGAGGAGTGTAACATATAGAAGGAGGGAGTGTAACATATATGAAGGAGGGAGTGTAACATATAGAAGGAGGAGTGTAACATATAGAAGGAGGGAGTGTAACATATAGAAGGAGGGCGTGTAACATATAGAAGGAGAGTGTAACATATTGAAGGAGGGAGTGTAACATATAGAAGGAGGGAGTGTAACATATAGAAGGAGGGAGTGTAACATATAGAAGGAGGGAGTGTAACATATAGAAGGAGGGAGTGTAACATATTGAAGGAGGGAGTGTAACATATTGAAGGAGGGAGTGTAACATATAGAAGGAGGGAGTGTAACATATAGAAGGAGGGAGTGTAACATATAGAAGGAGGGAGTGTAACATATTGAAGGAGGAGTGTAACATATTGAAGGAGGGAGTGTAACATATAGAAGGAGGAGTGTAACATATAGAAGGAGGGGTGTAACATATGAAGGAGGGCAGTGTAACATATAGAAGGAGAGTGTAACATATGAAGGAGGAGTGTAACATATTGAAGGAGGAGTGTAACATATAGAAGGAGGGAGTGTAACATATAGAAGGAGGGAGTGTAACATATAGAAGGAGGGAGTGTAACATATAGAAGGAGGGAGTGTAACATATAGAAGGAGGGAGTGTAACATACAGAAGGAGGGAGTGTAACATATTGAAGGAGGGAGTGTAACATATAGAAGGAGGGAGTGTAACATATAGAAGGAGGGAGTGTAACATATTGAAGGAGGGAGTGTAACATATAGAAGGAGGGAGTGTAACATATAGAAGGAGGGAGTGTAAATGGGGTAATGTTGAGCAGTAGTTGATGTTGCATGGTATGCAGTACCTTGCCTGTGCAACAAGATGGTTGGTAGACCTCAGCTCCCTCCCTTTCTCCCTCCCTTTCTCCCTCCCTTAATCCCCTACCTCTCCCCTGCCTCTATCCTATCCCATTCTCATCCTTCCTCCCCTCTTCCATCTACCCCCCCCCTCCTAAACTCCCTCCCTCTCACTGCCATCGGAGTCTCCTTCTTCATAACACAACTGTTTCTCCCCTCCCCTCCCCACACCTCCCCTCCCCTCCACACCCCTCCCCTCCCCACTACCCCGTAGCAAGCACTGGAGGTTAATAGTATGCTAGGAACGTCTGTGCGTGCGTGCGTGCGCCTGAGTGCGTGTGGGTGCATGTTCGTGTGCATTCGTGTATATGCACGTTATTTATAATATTATTATAATAAAAAATAATAATAATAATTATTATTACTATTATTATTATTATTGAGTATAATAATAATAATAACAGCAATAATAATTAATTATTATTGTTATTATTATTATTATTATTATTATTATTATTTGCTCCTTCGCTGATAATACCTCATATGAACAGGATATACACAGAGAGGTGTATGTCTCTCAGTGTATATACACTGAGAGGTGTATGTCTCTCAGTGTATATACACTGATTGGTGTATGTCTCTCAGTGTATATACACTGAGAGGTGTATGTCTCTCAGTGTATATACACTGAGAGGTGTTTTTCTCTCTGTGTATATGCACTGAGAGGTGTATGTCTCTCTGTTTATATACACTGAGAGGTGTATATCTCTCAGTGTATATACACTGAGAGGTGTATGTCTCTCAGTATATATACACTGAGAGGTGTATGTCTCTCAGTGTATATACACTGAGAGGTATGTCTCTCAGTTTATATACACTGAGAGGTGTATGTCTCTCAGTTTATATACACTGAGAGAAATACACTTTAATCGCAGTTTTAGGTGATAAAGTATTCTTGACACGTGGTGGACAGTTGACATGCAGCCTCCATAACCCTCATGTAGTATATAGTCTTCAAACCCCATTATCCAACCCAACCTCTTACACATTATCTCCTGGGAAGGATCGTTATGTACTATAACATTCTGATGTTTATCTAAGATTCCCACACAAACATTCTTTGAGTCTGATTCTGCAGGACTAAATCCATTTGCTGGCATCACTTGGATCAGAATGCAAACATTTGTGAGGGGTCCCAGGAGCTGCAATTGAACCCTTCTGGTGCAATCACTCCCTGCATCATTTAATCCGGTGTCCAAATTGTGTAAGGAGCGCTGGGAACCGTACCAGTGGCCTTGCAATTGAGAGTTCAGAGCTGGTTTTAAAAGTTGCATGGCGGGGAGCTAATGGCACACCTTCCTACGTTTCGCTCTATGTAGAGCTTGATTGGGCCAACGTTTCGGTTTGTGGAGGGTTTGATAGTCTTGTTGGAGCTCTACACAGCGAAACATTGCTTCCCCCCCAAGCTTATTCTGCACCGTGTGAGTATTATTCTTACACATCCTGAATTACACATCCTGAATTCAGACTCTCATATATGGGAACATTCTCACTCATTCTCTACGCAGGTAAACCTCACTTACCTTCTACCTACCCGTATCTACCCTTATCAACCACCTGTATCTACTTTCATCTTCAAGGGCGTTCCCGGATGAACCCTTCTGGTACACGAAGGTGTCAAAGCAACGAAGGGAAGGTACACCCTACGTCAGGGTATCTTGACTGAAGTACATGGTATGTCTTCTAGACATACCAATGTGTTTGTATTACAGATCTGTTTTTCTTGGTGTTTGTTTTGCCTTAATCAGCATAATAATCCATTGGTGGGGGTGAGAGTGGACACGAGGATAGGATGGTGGTGGATGGTGGTAGCAGCGGGGAAGAAGTACTGGTAGTGGTGGAAGTGGTTATTTGTGGTGGTAGTGGTGCTAGCGGTGGTGGTGATGCCCCTTCTTCAAGGAACTAGCTACGAGGGTATCGTCACCGCCCCACCACGCATTCCACTCACAATCGCAAGGTTCAGGATTCGATTTCCTGGCGCGGGTTTAACGTATGGGCAAGTTACCTGCTTACAGCCCTGCTGCTCCTACCCACCTAGCAGTAAAAATACGTACCTGTGTGGTAACCAGATTTTGTGGGTCGCATCCAGAGGGAAGGCTGATGATTTTTTAGAAAATTCCAGTACACACACACACACGCGTGCGCTACATCCTTACTACGCCATTCTTACTACACCATCCTTACTACGCCATCCTTACTACGCCATCCTTACTACGCCATCCTTACTACGCCATTCTTACTACGCCATCCTTACTTCCTTAAACCCTTCTCTGTACCTGCTCTCCCTCTCTCCCTCCTTCCCACTCTCCCTCCCAATACATTCCCTAGGTCTTTTCCCACATTAGGTACACTCAGTCTAACTTCCTCCTTCCCACCTCTTCCCCTCCTCCCTATCATTTCCCTCCCTCCCCATACATCCCAAAGCCCTCTCCCACTGTGTAACTATCATATAGAATAGTGTAGCAACACACTGCTAGTGCTCCCACTGTGTAACTATCATATAGAATAGTGTAGCAACACATTGCTGGTGTTCCCACTGTGTAACTACCATATAGAATAGTGTAGCAACACACTGCTAGTGCTCCCACTGTGTAACTATCATATAGAATAGTGTAGCAACACATTGCTGGTGTTCCCACTGTGTAACTATCATATAGAATAGTGTAGCAACACACTGCTGGTGTTCCCACTGTGTAACTATCATATAGAATAGTGTAGCAACACATTGCTGGTGTTCCCACTGTGTAACCATCATATAGAATAGTGTAGCAACACACTGCTGGTGTTTCCACTGTGTAACTATCATATAGAATAGTGTAGCAACACATTGCTGGTGTTTCCACTGTGTAACTATCATATAGAATAGTGTAGCAACACATTGCTGGTGTTTCCACTGTGTAACTATCATATAGAATAGTGTAGCAACACATTGCTGGTGTTTCCACTGTGTAACTATCATATAGAATAGTGTAGCAACACACTGCTAGTGCTCCCACTGTGTAACTATCATATAGAATAGTGTAGCAACACACTGCTGGTGTTTCCACTGTGTAACTATCATATAGAATAGTGTAGCAACACACTGCTGGTGTTCCCACTGTGTAACTATCATATAGAATAGTGTAGCAACACATTGCTGGTGTTTCCACTGTGTAACTATCATATAGAATAGTGTAACAACACATTGCTGGTGTTTCCACTGTGTAACTATCATATAGAATAGTGTAGCAACACATTGCTGGTGTTTCCACTGTGTAACTATCATATAGAATAGTGTAGCAACACACTGCTGGTGTTCACACTGTGTAACTATCATATAGAATAGTGTAGCAACACACTGCTGGTGTTCACACTGTGTAACTATCATATAGAATAGTGTAGCAGCACACTGCTGGTGTTCCCACTGTGTAACTATCATATAGAATAGTGTAGCAACACACTGCTGGTGTTCCCACTGTGTAACTATCATATAGAATAGTGTAGCAACACACTGCTAGTGCTCCCACTGTGTAACTATCATATAGAATAGTGTAGCAACACACTGCTGGTGTTCCCACTGTGTAACTATCATATAGAATAGTGTAGCAACACACTGCTGGTGTTCACACTGTGTAACTATCATATAGAATAGTGTAGCAACACACTGCTGGTGTTCCCACTGTGTAACTATCATATAGAATAGTGTAGCAACACACTGCTGGTGTTCCCACTGTGTAACTATCATATAGAATAGCGTAGCAACACACTGCTGGTGTTCCCACTGTGTAACTATCATATAGAATAGTGTAGCAACACACTGCTGGTGTTCCCACTGTGTAACTATCATATAGAATAGTGTAGCAGCACACTGCTGGTGTTTCCACTGTGTAACTATCATATATAATAGTGTAGCAACACAATGCTGGTGTTTCCACTGTGTAACTACCATATAGAATAGTGTAGCAACACATTGCTGGTGTTTCCACTGTGTAACTACCATATAAAATAGTGTAGCAACACACTGCTGGTGTTTCCATTGTGTAACTACCATATAGAATAGTGTAGCAACACACTGCTGGTGTTCCCACTGTGTAACTATCATATAGAATAGTGTAGCAACACACTGCTGGTGTTCCCACTGTGTAACTATCATATAGAATAGTGTAGCAACACATTGCTGGTGTTTCCACTGTGTAACTATCATATAGAATAGTGTAGCAACACACTGCTAGTGCTCCCACTGTGTAACTATCATATAAAATAGTGTAGCAACACACTGCTGGTGTTTCCACTGTGTAACTATCATATAGAATAGTGTAGCAACACACTGCTGGTGTTCCCACTGTGTAACTATCATATAGAATAGTGTAGCAACACACTGCTGGTGTTCCCACTGTGTAACTATCATATAGAATAGTGTAGCAACACACTGCTGGTGTTCCCACTGTGTAACTATCATATAGAATAGTGTAGCAACACACTGCTGGTGTTCCCACTGTGTAACTATCATATAGAATAGTGTAGCAGCAGTAATGCTACACTATTCTGTATGATAGTTACACAGTGGGAGCACCAATTTAACTACTTGTGTTTCTGTAATAGCAATCTTCTAGTATGAATCCTGGGAATAGTTCTAATAGTGATAGTAATCGTCGTGTCGTCCTGTCCTACGTCACTTCACCAGTAACTATCCAGTATAGTCTAACGGCCCGGTCTTGAAACTATCCAGTTGTCGAACTGTCTAAACTTGTAATTGTCCATTCCTAATCTCCCAGTCTTCTAACCGTCTAGTCTTCTGTCAGCTCATTTAACTAGAAAGACCTGCAGGAGGGAGGCTACTCATGCTTACTTATGAACAGTGGAGACCAGTCGAGAATTAATACGATAGCTAAACGAGTATTCATTGTTGAAATTATCAGAGTAGAAAACCCTTACCACGGCGCGCCCTTACTGGCGATACAAGAAGGGTGCCTACAGGAAGTAATGCTACAGGAAGTAATGCTACAGGAAGTGAGGCTACAGTAATGCTACAGGAAGTATCTTACAGGAAGTGATCTTACAGGAAGTGATGCTACAGGAAGTAATGCTACAGGAAGTAATGCTACATGATGTAATGCTACAGGAAGTAATGCTACATGATGTAATGCTACAGGAAGTAATGCTACAGGATGTAATGCTACAGGAAGTAATGCTACAGGAAGTAATGCTACAAGATGTAATGCTAATGGAAGTAATGCTACAGCAAGTAATGCTACAGGAAGTAATGCTACAGGAAGTAATGCTACAGGAAGTAATGCTACATGAAGTAATGCTACATGATGTAATGCTACAGGAAGTAATGCTACAGGATGTAATGCTACAGGAAGTAATGCTACAGGAAGTAATGCTACAGGATGTAATGCTACTGGAAGTAATGCTACAGGAAGTAATGCTACAGGAAGTAATGCTACGGGAATTAATACTACAGGATGTAATGCTACAGGAAGTAATGCTACAGGATGTAATGCTACAGGAAGTAATGCTACAGGATGTAATGTTACAGGAAGTAATGCTACTGGATGTAATGCTGCTGGAAGCAATGCTACAGGAAGTAAGGCTACAGGAAGTAATGCTACATGAAGTAATGCTACAGGATGTAATGCTACAGGAAGTAATGCTACAGGATGCAATGCTACATGAAGTAATGCTACAAGATGTAATGCTACAGGAAGTAATGCTACAGAAGTGATTTTCCAGGAAGTGATGCTAGAGGATATAATGCTACAGGAAGTAATGCTACAGGAAGTGAGGCTACAGTGATGCTGCAGGAAGCAATGCTACAGGAAGTAATGCTACAGGAAGTGATGCTACAGGAAGTGAGGCTACAGGAAGTAATGCTACAGGATGTAATGTTACAGGAAGTGATGCTACAGGAAGTAATGCTACAGGATGTAATGCTACAGGAAGTAATGCTACAGGAAGTAATGCTACAGGATGTAATGCTACAGGAAGTAATGCTACAGGAAGTATTGCTACAGGAAGTGATGCTACAGGAAGTAATGCTATAGGAAGTGATGCTACAGGAAGTAATGCTACAGGATGCAATGCTACATAAAGTAATGCTGCAGGAAGTAATGCTAAATGAAGTAATGGTACAGGAAGTAATGGTACAGGAAGTAATGCTACATGAAGTAATGCTACAGAATGTAATGCTACATGAAGTAATGCTACAGGAAGTAATGCTACAGGATGTAATGCTACATGAAGTAATGCTACAAGAAGTAATTCTACATGAAGTAATGCTACAGGAAGTAACGCTACAGGATGTAATGCTACAGGAAGTGATGCTACAGGAAGTAATGCTACAGGAAGTGATGCTACAGGATGTAATGCTACATGAAGTAATGCTACATGAAGTAATGCTACAGGAAGTAATGCTACAGGAAGTAATACTACAGGAAGTAATGCTACAGGAAGTAATGCTACATGATGTAATGCTACAGGAAGTAATGCTACAGGAAGTAATGCTACAGGAAGTAATGCTACATGAAGTAATGCTACAGGAAGTAATGCTACAGGAAGTAATGCTACAGGATGTAATGCTACAGGAAGTAATGCTACATGATGTAATGCTACAGGAAGTAATGCTACAGGAAGTAATGCTACAGGAAGTAATGCTACAGGATGTAATGCTACAGGATGTAATGCTACAGGAAGTAATGCTACAGGAAGTAATGCTACATGAAGTAATACTACAGGAAGTAATGCTACAGGAAGTAATGCTACAGGAAGTAATGCTACAGGAAGTAATGCTACATGATGTAATGCTACAGGAAGTAATGCTACAGGATGTAATGCTACAGGAAGTAATGCTACAGGAAGTAATGCTACAGGAAGTATTGCTACAGGAAGTAATGCTACATGAAGTAATGCTACCGGATGTAATGCTACAGGAAGTAATGCTACAGGAAGTAATGCTACAGGAAGTAATGCTACATGATGTAAGGCTACAAGAAGTAATGCTACAGGAACTAATGCTACAGGATGTAATGCTACAGGAAGTAATGCTACAGGATGAAATGCTACAGGAAGTAATGCTACATGAAGTAATGCTACAGTGAGTGATGCTATATTATCATGTATCTCTCCCTCCTCCGCTCCAGTGAGTACATGTTCAAGACTTTAAGGTGTTTCCAGTAATTTAAATGCTATACTTGCTCTATGTGGGCCGTAAACGATCTATGTATTTGTTCCAGCTCTGATATTTCTCCTGCTTTGAGCGGGGCCGTCAGCACTGAGCAATATTCTAAGTGAGGGAGCACTAGCGATTTGAAGAGTGTCACTACTTTCATTATTTCCCTTGTTTTGAAAGTTCTTAATACCCACCTCGTCATCCGTCTGGCTGTCGTGACCTTTAACTTATTATATTCTTTGAAAGAAAGGTCAACTGGCATAATTATTGCCGTACCTGAAACCATTACCTTTAACATACCTACAACCAATTTCAAGGATGCTACGGTCAGGAACCCTCGTGGTAAATCCTATGACCACTGTGTGTGTGGGGGGGTCAGTATGTGGCTTTATTTACCTGCCTCATTATTGACCCTTGTGTTCGTAGGGTCGATGGTGATTGACTCCGGCGGTCAAGGTTGCCATAGAAACCTTTGCTTCATGGTTTTAAGAACGGGGGCTCTTTAACTGTGTGAATAAGTGGGTGTTTTTTTTTGTAAACCCCGTCTGTCATAGGTAAGGGGTTTTGATACCCCCTTTCTTCGAATAATGAGGAGAGTTTGCCGTCGAAGTGGCTACTTTATTGTGCACGTCATATCTATCCTGTGGACGGTAGTGGCTAGTATATTGTGCACTCCATATCCATCCTGTGGACGGTAGTGGCTAGTATATTGTGCACTCCATATCCATCCTGTGGACGGTAGTGGCTAGTTTATTGTGCATCCCATATCCATCCTGTGGACGGGAACGTAGGAGCATATGGATACACAATAGCCCTTGGAACTAGGCAACAAAAAATTAACAGGAGTACATCTGGATATATATATTTACAATTTATATTTCGTCTGTTGCAAGAAAATTTTGGATAGTTGCTTAATTTGTCTGGTATCTTATTTTCATTAATAAGATACCTTGACGTATTACATGAGTTATTATTCTATCTTCATATTCCTCAATAATAGGACAATCTGAAACACGGTGTTCAAGAGGGTGAACATAATACTGACCACATACTTTGCATTTAGCTTGATCATCTGTGAGACAACTGGCAGCGTCTGTCAAACTACCAAAAGTACTTCTAAGTCTGGCTACTACACCATCAGTCAGTCTGTGTGTCTGTCAGACTACCAGAAGTTACTTGTAACCAAACCTAAGTCTGGCTACTACAACATTAATCAGTTTGTTCACAATTCAACCTGGTGCGTTAACATGCACGTCTCCACCCATCTTATCTCAGTGGATGATTTACTCAAGTTTCTAACTGCATTCCTATGACATTCAGGGCTGCTAATCTGAG
Source organism: Cherax destructor (assembly GCA_009830355.1). NCBI lineage: Eukaryota > Metazoa > Arthropoda > Malacostraca > Decapoda > Parastacidae > Cherax > Cherax destructor. The sequence goes on along the minus strand of WNWK01008897.1, from coordinate 7,575 downwards.
GAAATGGAGCTAACCTGTATAGCCCATATGAGTTTAATGCTTCCTCAGAAAAATAATAGAGAAACTAATATACAA